>CABHPR010126954.1:0-28355 GCA_902168415.1 Peromyscus melanophrys | reverse complement strand
TACAACAGCACTCTATCCAGAAGAGTAAGGCATGTGAGTTTAGGACAGAGAACAATAAAAAAGTGACCCTAAAGGAAACCATCAACTCTGAGCCCACGGCCTTAAAGAACTGAAAGCTCACCTTTTGTGAAATGAAAAGCAGATGTGTGTCTGTTTGTGTCTGTGTGTGTAGGTGGCGAGATGGTTCAGCAGTTAAGGGCACTGACCCTCTTCCAGAAGACTGGGTTTGACTCCCAGTACCTATATGGTGTCTAACAATTGTTTGTAATTTTAATTCCAAGGGATCTGATACCCTCTTCTCGCTTATGCATGCTACAGTTAAATATATGCAGGCAAAACACCCATATACATAAAATAAAAATAAATACACCTTTAAAAAAGAAACCAAAGTAGATGGGCTCCCCAATTTAGAGATTTGTTTGTGACAGACAGGGAAGGAATGGAGGGAAGCCTATTAATGGAACTCTAATTTACCTGCGTTGCCAGAGCACAAAGATGGGCTCTTGATTCTCCCAGGGGAAAAATAGATTCCCCCTCTTATAGAAGAGTGAAATGGAAAGGAAAGGAGGGAGGGGAAGGGGGGAGAGAATGAAAGACCAGTCTTAGCCACGAGGAAAGAATTGCTCTAGTACAAGGGGAGAGAGAAAATGGCTAGTGAGATGGGATGAGGGAATCTGGGCCAACTCTGAGATGAGTGACAGCTGCTGCACTGTCTAGTGACTCTGGAACTCAAAAGCCATCAGTAAAGGTGGCAGCAGGAATGTGAAGAATCATGTACCTCTTCCATCACATGCACTCAACCTAAAAATCCAGGCTAAAACAAAGGACTCTTCAGCCACTCCACTGGAAACACACCGAGGAGTCTATTTTTTTAAGTATAAGGATCACAGAGATACTAACTATAAGTAATGAAAAAAACACCCTTTTCTATCGAATATCTCTATTGTGTATTTAGAAGAAAGGAATCACAGAAATGCTGTGGGATGGTCTGTATGTCAAAATGCTCTGATTGGTCAATAAATAAAACACTAATTGGCCAGTGGCCAGGCAGGAAGTATAGGCGGGACTAACAGAGGAGAATGGAGAGAACAAGAAGGCGAAGGGAGTCACTGCCAGCCGCTACCATGACAAGCAGCACATGAAGATGCCGGTAAGCCACGAGCCACGTAGCAAGGTATAGATTTATAGAAATAGACTAATTTAAGATGTAAGAACTAGATAGCTAGAAGCCTGAGCCATTAGGCCAAACAGTTTAAATAATATAAGCATCTGTGTGTTTATTTTATAAGTGGGCTGTCGGACTGCTGGGGTTTGGTGGGACCAGAGAGAAAACTCTCTAGCTACACAGAAACATTATTTGCTTATATCTTCCTACCTGGTACTATTAAATGCCAGAGCAGACGAATTATTTTCATCATACAAGTAAGATCTGCTTCTTTCCTCATGATCTTACTTTTGCCTAGTTCTGCCTACAGTCAATTGTATTCTTATATCCTATAACCAACAGTTAAAATCATTTACAAGTACAGCTTATTAGGCTACAACCTTCAAAAATGCAGCTTCGTTAGTATCAAACACTGAGGGTAAAACTGATACTAAATCTAAAAATCTGCTCATTTTAATATAATCTATGTCATATATGAGCCCTCACCTTTTTCTCCCAATCTGATGTCTGTAGTTTTCATATAAACTTACAGCCAAGAATTCTTTGGTTTTTCAAGACAGCGTTTCTCTGTGTAACCCTGGCTGTCCTCGAACTCACTCTGTACACCTGGCTGGCCTCGAACCCAGAGATCCACCTGCCTTTGCCTCCCAAGTACTGGAATTAAAGGTGTGTACCACCACCATGCCTGGCTCCAAGATTTCTTTCTTGAACCATAGTTTTCATTTGGCTATAAATTTTGTACAAATTATAATTAACCTCACTAAATAATCATGGAATCATATGTCTCAATTCTGAGTAATAGAAATAGGTGGCCAATCTGAATAAATACTCTGACCTTTCACAGACATTTTTCATATAGGTGGCACAAAATACACCTAAGACCAGCTGAATGGTCAACCTGCATAGTGGTCACCTGCTCTAAAAGCTAGAAATATCAAAGGCTGTACCTATTGTTAGTAGTGTGGAGAACAAATACAGTTTTGCTCAGGAACAAACATTATAAAAAAACATAGTGCAAAGCAGAACAGGAAGAATAGATAACTGAGACCAAAACCTCTAATTCACAAATCGATTAAAAATATTTAAAAGTAATATTTATATATGTGTGTATGTGTACAGGCATGCGTGTGCGTGTGCGTGTGGGTGTGTACACATATTAGGTACCATGGAGTACCTGAGGAGGTCAGAGGACAAATTGTAGACCTGATTCTCTCCTTCAACCATATGGGTCCCAGGGACCAAACTCAGGTCATCAGATTTGGTGGTAAGCACTTTATCCATTGAGCCATCTCATTGGTTTTCACAGGTCAACTGTGTACATGTATGTAGAAAAAGTCTCATATAACCCAGGCTGGCCTATAATTTCATATTATTCCTGAGGATAATCTTCAATTTCCTAGTCTTCCTGCCTCCACCTCTACAAGTGCTGAGAAAATAGGTACGAAGTACCACACCAGTTTTATGCAGTACTGGAGAATCTGATCCAGATCTCTGTAAATTAAAGGCAAGAACTGTACCAGCCCCTCAACCACTTAAACTTTTAGTTAATTCTCTTGCCTCAGCCTCTTGGTGCTGGGATTAGAGGCCTGTACCACCACTCTCTGCAAAGTTTTTATTAATTAATTAGTTTATTAATTTACTTGAAACTGAATGTCAAGTAGCCCAGGCTGGCCTTGAACTCACAATGTAGCTGAGGATGACCTTCAACTGTTCATTCTTCACCTCCAAAATGCTGGGATTACAGAGGTGTACCACACCACACTCAGTTTATGCAAATCCAGGGCTTCCAGCATGCTACACAAGCACTCTACCAACTATCTACTGCCTCAGCAGCCTGCAAAGTTTTTGGTTTGTTCCTTTTTATTTGAGTTAGGAATTGAACTTAGGGCCTCACAAATGCTTGGCAAGTATATCACTGAGATTATTCCCAGTCCAAGTTTAAAAAGGAAAAGATAAAAATCACTTACTCCAGAAGAATATTATTCATATCTTGTGTAAAGAATTTTTTTCTTCCTTCTTCATCAAAAAGTTTGGCAGCCTAAAGAAAAAAAAAAACAAAAAAAAGACAATATAATTCACAATAAACAATTACTGACATGAATTATCTAACAATACTACTATTACTACTAATAAACTTCACTATCAGTAAAATACCACAAATTTTGAGCCAGAGTGAGGCAAAGTCATTTGAGATCCAAATCAAACAAGCTATCACACATGTCGGCTGCAGTGGCTATAATCACTAACACACTCTTAGTGGCTCACAAAGTAGAGGCCTATTCTCTCACTTGGGACATTCAAAATTAGTGCCACTGGGCTAAAATTAAAGTGACAGCAAGGCTAGGCTCTCTATCAAAGAGCATTAAAAAAAAAAAACCAGAGCTAGAACCTCTAAAGAGGTTAAATGTAAAGCATAGAGTGAATTAGTGTGGCACATGGAACTGGCAGTACCACTTGAAATAAAGCAACTTCCCAAGGGCCATCTAACTAATAACTACAGGGAAATACTATACTTAGCAATGTGAAAGTATTAGCACTGCCTATTTTTAGACTTAATCATCATCAAAGGTCATGAAAAGTATTAAAGTGAAAACTGAGTGTCAATCTTGTGACAGATACAGTGCATGCCAAAATGCCTAAAGTACAGAACGGACATTGCCTTTAAGTGAAACACATATAAAGAACCCCCCCACCCCGTCTGTCTGTCTGTCTGTCTGTCTCTGTCTCTGTCTCTCTCTCTCTCTCTCACACACACACACACAAACACACACACACTTTTTTTCTAAAGACATAGGCTCCCTATATAGCCCAGGTTTGTCATGAGCTTGGCAGCCCTATTGAATCAGATACCAGAGTATCACCCACGTATCACCCAGCAATCACCCAGCACCTGAGGACTTGTGCAGAATCCTGTGATTATGTCCACTTTAAACTTTATAATCTTAAACTGGGCGGTGGTAGCGCACGCCTTTAATCCCAGCCCTTGGGAGGCAGAGCCAGGTGGATCTCTGTGAGTTCTAGACCAGCCTGGTCTACAGAGCTAGTTCCAGGACAGGCTCCAAAGCTACACAGAGAAACCCTGCCTCAAAACAACAACAAAAAACCAACCAACCAAACAAAAAACCCTTTATAATCTTAAATGCTAAATGTGATTAAAAATCAGATTTAGGCCGGGCGGTGGTGGTGCACGCCTTTAATCCCAGCACTCGGGAGGCAGAGGCAGGCGGATCTCTGTGAGTTCAAGGCCAGCCTGGGCTACCAAGTGAGTTCCAGGAAAGGCGCAAAGCTACACAGAGAAACCCTGTCTCGAAAAACAAAAAAACAAACAAACAAAAAAAATCAGACTTAGTATTCAGAGTCACAAATATGTGTCTATCCTAACAAAATACCAGGGAATAGTTATTTCTGCTCCTGTCTTTGATGTGCTAGGACTCCCGTTAAATTTCATTATTTAAACTTCTGGATTTACCTACTGATATGGCAACCCACATTACTTTTCCTGTACCGAGGGACACCAGGACTCTGAGCATGTCAGGTAAGTTCCCAAACACTGAGATAAGCTCCCAGTCCTCAAAACACAATTTTTCAAAACAAGACTATTTTTTTGTTTCCTATAGAATAAATTCCTTGATGGTGGGTCTATGAACTTTTAAACTTTGTATTCTTCTATTCTATTCTATACTTTATACTTATTATCATATAGAATCTGCAAAAAACAGCCAGAGGCTGGTAGTATTTCCCCCCTAATCTTAGAAATAAGGAGCTGAAAACTTAGAAGGGTTACGGACGATGGCCCCAAATCAATTGCTAGTAAGTTATGCACCCAAGATTTAGATTAAGGCCTTTGTAAAGTGCAAAACTGCCACACGGGCGGGTGGTGGTGGCACATGCCTTTAATCCCAGCACTTGGGAGGCAGAGCCAGGCGGATCTCTAAGAGTTCAAGGCCAGCCTGGTCTACAGAGCGAGCCCCAGGACAGGCACCATAACTACACAGAGAAACCCTGTCTCGAAAAACCTGCCACACAGCACAGACACTGTCTGACTGCAGTAGTCTGGCTTCTATATAATTAAAAGCAATACAAAAATTATCAAGGAATAAGCACAAACTATAAGCTTGAGAATAACATTGTCACGCTGTATTTCCTCTTAACCTGGTGACCAGAAGAAAAGGGTTTTTAACTTGGAAACTGCCATAGTCATCTATGGCAGATAAGACTGCAAAGTCAAAGGCACAATTCACATCAGGGTCAGGAGACGCACACTGACCGGACAGGATGATACGAGAAGTTAAGCACGCCGGGGCCACCTGCACCAAGCTACCAAAGTATGTGACAGCTTCGCTTTGCTTTGGCCAGAAGAGGCAAATTTCTACGACATATTTCTTAGGATGAAGATTAGGCATGTTCAGGGGACAGAAATATCCAAAGAAAGCCAGAATAAAAATGAAACTTTAGAAAAAAGGAAAAATTTAAGTCAAAAGGTTTATCATGAAAGGACATTTACTCACTGCAAAGTAAGAACTGATGGCGTTGAGAATATCATTCAACGACACTGCACCTTAGTTTCCTCGGCCTTCAAACTATGTGGTATGTAAAGTCTCTCAAATGCAGTCAGGGTTACTGTCTCAGAGGATGGCAACAGCACATCAGGGCAGAACATCCATTTTCTGTTTTGTTTTGTTTTTACTAAATAAACAGTACCTAATATTATTAATAACTCGATCTTGAAAAGCTGAATCACATCACCAGTGCTTTTTAAAACCCAGAAAAAGTCAAGAGATCAGGGATGGGGCAAAAGGAAATGAAGAAAGCATGGAGGTGAGGCGACTTCTGTTACCTATAAGATATGTGCTCCTGCTGAATTATTTAGCCACTCTCCACTTAAGTTTCTCAAAAGGGAAATAATGCTTTCACTTCAAATACAAGACTGTCAAGAAAATTAAAGGGAAGAAACAAGAAGCCTCAAAGTAAGAGCTATGGCTGTACTCAATAGAGCAGTGCTTGCCTAGCATGCACAAAACCCTGGGTTCAAATGCCAGGACAATAAAAAAGATAAACAAACAAACAACACCCCCACTGAGTCACTCAGATTAGGTCTACAAACTTTATGTTACCTTTAAGGGAAAAGTAAAATATAACAAATCAAAAGGCTGAACGCACATGACGGCAAAAGAAAAGAGAAAGGAGTCCACAACAAAACTATACAAAGTTTTATCACCTCTACTGTGATCCCACACCCATCTCTTGATGACTGTGCTGGCTAGTTTTATGTCAACTTGACATAAGCTAGAGTCATTAGAGAGGAGGGAGCCTCAACTGAGAAAATACCTCCATGTAAATGTTATGTAAAACAAACCTCTAAGCATCAATGGTCTTAACATTCCAACTAAAAGACACAGGCTAGCAAATTGTTGCCTCCAAGAAACATACCTCACTACCAGAGATAGAAACCAATTCAAAGTGAAAGGATTGGCAAAAATACACCAAGAAGATAGTCTTCAAACTAAAATAAAGAAGGACACTTCATACTGACCAAAGGGACAATCCATCAAGACATTACAATCTTAAATACATATGCACTAAATTTGGATGCACTCATCTTTACTAAGAAAATACTTCTAGATGTAAAGTAACAGATTAACACACACACACACACACACACACACACACACACACACAAATCAGTAGGTAGCTTCAATACTCGACTTTCACCACCCTCTCACCAATGGATAGAGCATATAAAAAAAAATGAATAGAGAATTAGTTAAATGATGTCATAGATCAAATGGATCTAACATATATGTACAGAACATTCCAACCCAACCAATAGAGTGTATACATTCTCAGTACATGGAACGTACACTAAAAATATTGGGATACAAAATACATCTAATAAATAAAGAAAACAAATAATTTCTTGTATTTTATCTGACCACATTGAAATAAAACTAGATTATCAACAGGAAATAGACCACACATGGTGGCAAAAGCCTTTAATTCCACTGGCTGGAGAGATGGCTCAATGGTTAAGAGCACCGACTGCTCTTCCAGAGGTCCTGAGTTTAATTCCCAGCAACCACATGGTGGCTCACAACCATCTCTAGTGGGATCTGATGCCCTGTGTTCATGCAGATAGAGCACTCATACACATAAAAATAAATAAATTTAAAACAGCCTTTAATCACAGAAACTAGAGAAACAAGGGACAAAACTCAACATAATAAAGGCAAAGACAACAAATCCACAGCCAACACATGTTAAACAGAGGCAAACTTGAAGTGTTCCACTAAAATCAGGAACAAGACAAGGATGCTATTTTCTCCACAAGACAAGAAAAGGAGATAAAAGGGATACAGACAGGAAGGGACAAAGTCAAGTATCCTTATTTGCAGATGATATGATTCTATACATAAAGATCTTAGAGGCTTCACCACAAAACTCCTATACTAAGCGAAGCAGCAGGATACAAAATCAACACACAAAAATAAGGAGCCTTCCTATATACCAAAGACAAACAAGCCAAGAAAGAAATCAGGGAAACAAAACCATTCACAACAACGTCAAAAAACAAAAATCCCAGACTAAATCTAACCAAAGATGTAAAACACTTGAACATGAGTCACAGGAGGGAACTTTATAAACAGAACTCTGGTAGTGCAGGAATTAAGACAATCAATTGACAAATGGAACCTCATGAAACATCCAAGGGCACCATCATTCAAATAAAAAAGGCAGTCTGCAGAATGAGAAAAGACCTTTATCAGTGATACATCTGACAGAGAGTTGGTATCTAGGATATAGCTAGAAATAATCATTCTAAGGTAATCCAGACCCAGAAAGATACATGGTCTCTCTGTATTTGTGTATACTAGCTCTGAATTTTCAGATATGTGTTCAATTTGGAGTAACCACAGAAGTCAGGAAACTAGTAACTACAGTTCCAGGGCATCCAATGCTTTCTTCTGGCCACCATGGGCACCTGTACACATGTGTATACCTTCTCCATAATTAAAAATGAAATAGGGGCCTGGAGAGATGGCTCTGTGGTTAAGAGCACTGACTGCTCCTCCAGATGACCCAAGGTTCAAACCCCAGCACCCACAGGGCAGCTTATGCCTGTCTGTAACTGCAAGATCTGACACCCTCACACAGACAAACAGGCAGGCAAAACACCCATGCACATGAAATAAAAAAAATAAAAATAAATTGTTAAAATAAATAAATAAATAAATAAATAAATAAATAAAATGAAATAAAATCTTTAAAAAATATGGTCAACACAGGCAATGAGCTCTTTTAGCACACTTCCTCTACCTTCTGGACTGAGGAAGGAAACTCAAGTAAGTGAAAACAGAGCAGCTATTAGTAAGCCACAACCTTAGAAGAAACATGAAGTAACAAAAACAGAAGTCAGCAAAACAGAATCAATCAAGCCAAAGGGCCAGTTGACAAAGAGAACTCTTACTTACATTGTGGAAGTGTACCTAAACTTGCTTGGTCCAAACTATTTTGATATGTAGTTTTTTATTTTGCTAATTATTTTTGCAGTTCCAAAAGATCAAGTCATGGGCTTCTTATAACCTACCCAAGAGTTCTACCACTAACTGGGCAGTGGTGGTGCAGGCCTTTAATCCCAGCATTCAGGAGACAGGCAGGTGGATCTCTGAGTTTAAGGCCAGCCTGGTCTACAGAGCAAGTCCAGGGACAACCAGGGATACACAGAAAAACCCTGTCTAGGGTAAATTTAAAAAATTTACTGCAAGCCCAGTGCCACTTTGAGATCTTTGGCAGCAAATAACTATGCAGCTCACACACGATTGAGCCTGTATGATAATGAGTATTCAGAGACGGGTAATGCCTGGGGGGCGCTCAACAACCTAAGACAGAGCGCCTGTGTGGCCTGGGCAGGTGTCTCCATGACAGGTAAGGTGACCTGCTGACGTCCCACGCAACCCAAGTCAGAAGCTTATTTTTTAATAAAAGGGGGACCTGTAGGGCCCTGGACCCCGTTTTGGGTAACTGCTGCCTTGCTTCCGGACCTTGACCTTGATATCCTCCCTATGCTAATTCCCTGCCAGGTTCCACCCTCCTGAATGCTTAAGGGAAGTTCCTTGTCTGTGTATCCTGCATAATGGGCATTAACAGCTTAGATGCAAGATTGTAAAACATCAGTAATGAACTTCTGCCCTCCGGGGTCCTCCCATTGTGCTGTAAGCCTGTATTTAAGACCTCCTCCCCCTTCAATAAATGACATTTGGCATTTAAAATTTAAAAAAAAAAAAAAATATATATATATATATATATAAAAATTGAATGAATACTGCAAATGTAATCTATGAATACCACAAATGTGATTAATATCATGAGTGTAATTAATGAATATCATGAGTGTAATTTAAAAAAAAAAAAAGAGTTCTATCACTGAGACACATTGTGAGTCCCTAGTTATTTTTGTTTTGGTTTTGGTTTTGGGTTTGGGGTTTTTTTTGGTTTTTTTTCAAGACAGGGTTTCCCCTGTATAGTTTTGGTGCCTGTCCTGGATCTTGTTCTGTAGACCAGGCTGGCCTCGAACTCACAGAGATCCGCCTGGCTCTGCCTCCTGAGTGCTGGGATTAAAGGCGTGCGACACCACCGCCTGGCTCAAATTCTTATTCTTGAGGTGAGCCCCTAGTTATTTTATGATCTACTTTTCTAGCTAATCAGCAACTATAGTAAGCATTAGTTCTATGCCCCCTATGACAGCTGTCACATTAGGTTCTTCCTTATACTTGGACTCATTTGTTAGTTTGACTAGCTACAAGCCCAGTCTCACACATGCCCCTTTTATCTGAGATACAGAATATTTTGTGTTCAATTTTGGCAGACCTGGCTTAAAATTATTTTTGATTACTTTGGCATGTCTGTCTGAATTCATGCTATTTTCAGTTATTTTGAATTTTCTTCCTGATTATAAAAGTAATATTAAACCAGGTATAATAGTGGATGCTTGTAGTCCCAGCACTGGAGGCTGGGACTGGAGAATCTGCAGGTGGAGGTCAGCCTAGACCATCTACTAATATAAATGTACTAATATAAAATGTACTTCAGGCATAACGAAAAACTCACTATTTTATATTCCTTACCCTTAGCAGAAGTAGCCATTGTTAAACTGGTGTTTTTCTGGATTTTAATTCATGAATTTGAAGAAATTTTTACTAAAAATCATTCTGCATGATGTAATGTATGGATTCCTCTTTAGTCTGCTTTTTTCTTCTAAGATTTCTCCATTTAAACCATCCCTATGCTTGTGCTCATACTCTCTCATTTTTTGGTTTTGTTTTTTTGAGACAGGTTTCTCTGTGTAGCCCAGGCTGCCCTGGACTCATTCTGTAGACCAGGCTGTTCTCAAACTCACAGAGATCCGCTTGCCTCTGCCTCCTGAGTGCTGGGGTTGTGTTTATTCTCTCTCTCTCTTTTTTTTTTTTTTTAGACTTATTTATTATGTATACAATGTTCTCTGTCTGCAGGCCAGAAGAGGGCACCAGATCTCATTACAGATGGTTGTGAGCCACCATGTGGTTGCTGGGAATTGAACTCAGGACCTCAGGAAGAGCAACCAGTGCTCTTAACCACTGAGCCATCTCTCTAGCCCCGTGTTTATTCTCTTAACTCTTTAAATGTCCTCTGACCTCCACCTGTGCACTATGAACATGTGGGCGCGCGCACACATGTACATACACACACACACACACGTACACACATTCACACACATATATACACACACAATAACCAAATATGAAGAAAACTTTTTAAGGTAAACTGAAACAAAAAAGAACCAGCTACAGAGCTTAGAATGTGGCTCAGTGGTAGAGTGATTGTCTAATGTGCATTAGGTTCTATCCCCAGCACGAGAAGAATTAAAAAAATCAAGTGTATAAGTATATTCATGTTATAACTAGAGCTATTTAAATTTCAATAAAAACACTTACGTATATACAGCCAATGTCAACAAGAGGCTATGGAAATAAGTTGTTGGGACTATGGATTGTTTTGTCTTAAAACTTTAAACTACATGTTTGTGCAGTGAATAAAAACCAAGAGCATCATTACACTTACTACACGAAGGTCCTCAATGCGTTTCTCAAGGAGCACAGGTAGACCATCTGGAAGTGTAGGTACCACCTTGGGCATAACCTGAGAGCTGAAGGTGGGCTGGGTGGTGTTTCCATTTTCTCCCCCTGACTCAGAGAGGGGGCTACCATCAGAAGCAGCATCCAGTAATCTGTCAAAGTCAAAGTCATCCAGCATTTCTAGGGCATTTTCAGCTTCCTGAAACAATTCGTGTTCATTTGTGCTAACAAAAATAGGGAGGTCTGGATCAGCACTGTTCAGACTTAAGTCCGGGATGTCATCCCCCAGGGCTGAGGCAGCACAAGAGGGCTTAGTCAGAGAGGAAGTTGATAGGGTCACAGGGACTTTAGGGCTAGATTCCTTCTTTAATGCATCCTTTTCTTTTTGAAATTTTCGTATCATGGCAGCCAGAGAAAGAGAATCTTTATATCGCTTCTTCTTTTTTTCAGACTTGTGTGAATTGAGAGCCACAACTCTGTGAAGGAAAAAAGACTGGTTAGGCTGTGTTATTTTAAAAGTTAATCCCCTATGTAAATGAGTAAAACAGTTAAAATCTAAAAATAATTAAAATAATCATGTGGGAGATGGAAGAATAAAAGTCTCTTTAGTTTCTTATTAAATTATACTTTCATGCGAGCACCTTCTTCAACATCCTCCGGATGATATGGCAGGTTCACAGAGTCCATGCTGGCCTCAAACTCCTTACATAGCTTAGGATGTCATTGAACTCCTGCTTCAACTTCCAAGTCCTAGAAACACAGATTTGTGCCACCACTTCTGGCTTAAGCTTGTTCTTCAAGATGAGGGGCTGGAGCTATGGCTTAGTGGTTAAGAGCACTGGTTGCTCTTGCAGAGGACCCAGGTTTGATTCCCAGCACCTACATGGTGACTCACAACTGTCTGTAACTCCAGTTCTACAGGATATAATGCTTCTTCTAATCTTCAATGAAAAATCTTTAAAGTGCAATCTGAAACACTATACATATCTAAGATGACAAAGCCTCCTGCTTATTAATAGTACCACAATATTATTAAAATGCAGTAGGTCATTATCAAATTAGACAACTAAATACATTAATGGTGAATATATATTTCTAAAAGGAAACCATAATATTGTGGTACTAATTTCCTAACAGGCTTAATTTAGCATACCCCAGTTGTTTGGGAACTTTTTTCCTTGGCTTCTTCTCTTTTTCCCCTTCCTCTTTCCGCTTCCGCTTCTTTACCTCAATATCATCTTCTTTTATTTTGGGAACCTGCAAAATGATAAGAGAATATATCATTTATCCAAGTGTCAATATTTTCCTCTTTGATGTTAGCAACACAGCATCTAAGGCAGGGGTCTTTTTAAAGTGTCTGTTAGAATTATTTGCCTAAAGTATAGGTTCTTGGGGTCAATGAGCACTCTTGGCTATGTTTTGTTGCTACTGTTGTGTATGTGTTTAGGTGTGGGAGTCCAGATGCATATGAACCAGAGGGAGTCACTGGGTGCCTTCTTCATTGTTCTCCACCATACTTCACATAGGCTTCTCACTGAACATGGAGCTCACCAATTAAGCTAGACTGGCTTGTGGGCAAGCCCAGATATTCTTCTGTCCGTGCCTCGCCAGTGTTTGGATTACAGGTGTGTGCTACCACGATAGGCTTTTAGATAGGCATTGGGAATCCAATTTCAGTTCTTCATGCAATGGTGCAAACTCTACCAATTGAGCCATCTCACCAGCCTCTCAACCGTGACTTGGATGCAGTTCACTGGGCCTTAGAGTTTACATTTTAAGTAGGGATTTCAGTGATTCTGGTACATATAAAGTCTTTGACCCCACAGAGGAAACACCTGTGGACAATATTCATTTCTCAGCTACAGTACAACAAAAGAAGTCACTACAAATTAGATGAGGGAAGCTAATGGCTATGAATGGCTCTTATACAGAAAATCCTACTTTCTTGTTTGCCTGTTTTGCTGTTTTAATTTTTGGAGACAACAGCTCACACTAGCCCTGGCTGGCTTATGTAGACTAGGCTGACCTTGAACTCACTTAAGATCCACTTGCCTCTGCCTCCCAAATGCTGGGATTAAAGACTATATGTTTTATTTTGTTTTGTTTTTTTCTTTTAAATAGTGTGGCAGTCAAACCCAGGGCCTTCTGCACAGGAAGTAAGCACTCTACAATTAAGCTATATCCCCAGCCCACACCAACATAATTTTACACATATAATTAAGTAAAATTTCACCAAACAACAGTATTTTACTTTTCCTTATGTTCACAGTTATGGCACAAATAATATTCAAAAAGTCTAACCTGAGGCCAAGTGTGGTGACACAGGTCTTTAATCGCAGCACTCTGAAGGCAGGTGGATCTCTGTGAGTTTGAAGTCAGCCTGATCTACACAGTAAGTTACAGCCAGGGCTATAGTGTGAGACAATGTCTTAAAAAAAAAAAAAAAAAACTTCTGGGGGCCAGCAAGATAGCTCAGCAGGTAAAAATACTTGCCATGCAAGTATTTAGCATACAAGAACTCCTGGGCTCAAATTATAAAATAAAATTAAAAAAATGGGAAAAAAAAAAAAAAAGAACTCCTGGGCTCAATTTTCAGCACAGCAAAAATGTAAAAAAAAATAATAAAACAGAAGGCATACAATATTAATTTTATGTTCTCCATACTGCTGAGATGTCAAACTCACCTTGGGCTTGTGCTTTTGGTTATCTGTAATATCGTCTTCTTCAGTATCTGAAGCTTGGCGAAACTGAAGAGTGCCAGTGTTGATGTAGAAGCCTCCATATTTTGTTGTTAGAGAAGCAGGGACTAATTCGTCATACTAGAGCAAAAAAAGTTTCAAATATATTCTCTTGTCTATAATTCTATAAATATGTCAAAGAACATTTACTGACAATTTCCTTAAATACTAACTGCAAATGCAGTAATCCCACTACTGGGCACACTCCCGAAGGGCACGAAATCAGTATGTCAAACAAATGTTATGCTTCTGTGCTTACACAGAATCATTTGTAAAAGCCAAGACACTGAACAACCTAAGTGTCCATCAGCAAATGAATGGAATATTAATATGCAGTGTATTTATTTATACAATAAAACATTATTTGGCATTGAAAAAGAAACCCAGAGCTGCTGGGTGTATTAGCATATGTCATTAGTCCCACCACTAGGCAGGTGGAGGTAGGTGGATCTCTGTGAGTTCAAGGTCAGCTAGGTCGATGGAAGGAGTTCCAGGACAACTAGAGCTAGATAGTGAGACCCTGTCTTTAAAACAAACAAACAAAGGTCAGAAAATTTTGCCATTTTCAATGTGTAGAAGACATTATGTCAAGTGATAAATAATCAGCAATAATAAATAAGCCAGCACAGAGAGATCAATATCACACACTATCCTTTGTATATGGACTCTAAATATGCTGAATTTACATAAATTCAGACTACAATGTTAGACAGCAGAGGTTTGGGATGAGGGCAGAAAGAGATGAGGGAGACACTGGTTAATGAACTTTGTATTTCAAAATGGCTAGGAGAAGGTTTTTAATGTTCTCATCCAAAAAAAAAAAAAAAGTGTTTAAAGTGATTATCCAGGCCAATTATCCTTATCATATGATCATTAAAAATGTATACATTGGGCTGGAGTGATGGCTCAGAGGTTAAGAGCACTGGCTGTTCTTCCAGAGGTCCTGAGTTCAATTCCCAGCAACCACATGGTGGCTCACAACCATCTGTAATGAGATCTGGCTCCTTCTCTGGCCTGCAGGGGGGATACATGCAAACAGAACACTGTATATACATAATAAATAAATAAATCTTTAAAAAAATTATTTATTTTAAAAAATATTAATATCAAAACCCAGCATACACACACACACAATGAAAATGACATCATTTTGTTTTCTTTACTGTTCAGAGCTGGAGAGATGTCCAAGAGTACTAATTTGCCAGATCTGATTCCCAGCACCTACATGGTGTCTCACAACTATTACTTCAGTCCCAAGAGATCTTATGTCTTCTTCTGACCTCTGCAGACATCAAGCATATATGTTGTGCATATAGAGACACACAGGCAAAACACTCATACACATAATAATCAAATAAATAACCTCTAGTCACATGGTCTAAATTGATACGTAAGTCATATATTAAATCTGAAAAGTACTTTATTCAAATATTCTAAATACTACAAATGATATTAAAAAAACTATTGATGGCCGAGCGGTGGTGGCGCACGCCTTTAATCCCAGCACTCGGGAGGCAGAGGCAGGCGGATCTCTGTGAGTTCAAGGCCAGCCTGGGCTACCAAGTGAGTTCCAGGAAAGGCGCAAAGCTACACAGAGAAACCGTGTCTCGGAAAACCAAAAAAAAAAAAAAAACACTATTGATGAAAAATCTACTATATGATTTCCACTATAAGGCACAAGTCAAAACTGAGCCGGGCGATGGTGGTGCCTTTAAGATCAAGAGAATCTGAGTTCAAGGCTAGACTGACCTACAGAGCGAGTTCCAGGACAGCCAGGGCGACACAGAGAAACCTTGTCTAAAACAAAGTCAAAACTGAAGACACTAGAGGTTGTCATAGATCAGGAGGGTAGGAGGGATGAACAAGCAGAGCCTAGAGAATTTTTAGAATGAAACTACTCTTTAGGGTACTATAATGTGAGATTTATATATTATCATATATAAATATTTGTCTAAATCTACAGAATCTGTCATACCAGCAGATACAGACTATGAATTTAGGTGAGAAACAGTATATTGATGTAGGTTCATCAACTGTAACAGGTGCATCACATTGGTACAGTATGTTGATAGTAAAGGAGGGTGTGTGTGGGTGTGTGTTTGTGCGCGCGTGCACGCGCGCACATGTGTGTATTCATGGTGGATATGGAAGGGTGTGTGTATATAAGTGTGTGTATTCAGGGTGGATATGGAGGGTTTGTGTAAATGTGTGTGTGAATGTGTGTGTGTGTGTGTGTGTGTGTGTGTGTGTGTGTAGTCAGGGTGGATATGGAAGTTCTTTGTATTGTCTGTTCAGTTTTGCTGTGCATCTAAAACTGTTCCAGCTGGGGATGGTGATGCAGGAAGATCTCTGTGAGTTTGAAAGTTTGAGACCAGCCTGCTTTACATGGCATATTTCAAGGCATCTAAAACTATACAGTAAGACCCTCGCTCAAAAAAATTCAAAAAATAAAAACTAAAAACCTGTTCTAAAGCACAGTTTTATTAACTTATTAAGTTTATTAACTTAAAAAAAACTATTTGTGTAAAAGCATGAGTACATGCAATCTGCATTACTGAATTTCCTTTTGAGTAAGTCAGAATTTTAAATATACATATTAGCATTATTACTTATGTTTGACACTTGTTAATGCTCTTTATCATATTTAAATTCACTTTATTTGAATCTCAAAGTAATTCTGGGAGACAGTAATTGCACAGAAAACTGGGTAACCACTAACATACGTTTTCTTGATCAAATGTCAAATTAGGAACTTATATAAAACTAGAATCTAGACTTCCACACTGAGTTCCAAGTCACAGTCCCTACTCTAGACAGAAACTTGTCAACTGCTGACAACTGCTACCAGTGTTAGTAGCGGCAGGACCTCTGCTCTAAAGGACACTGCTAATGTGCCTTGCTAGGACACCACAGGAATTCGGACATGACGTCCAGAGTGCACCATGCTAACAGTCACTCCAGTCACTCTCACCAGTTAAGCTCTGCCACCATCTATGCAACCAGGCAAGAGCTAGACTATTTGTCATCGTAAAGTATTTAACTAGTGTCATTTTCTGAATACCAAGTAATCACTGCACACCGCAGAAGAAGATATCATAATCCTACGCAGTAATCTAATACCCAGATAAGAATGCAGGAACAGACTTCACCTACTGTAAAACATGAGAAGCCTTAATTCATGTGCTACAAGACAGAGTACTAGTAATTCTTACATGTTGTCCTAAATTCATCCTCCTTTTATTCATGAGAAAATAGATGCTAGAGTGATCAAAACATACTGGTGATAACGGCTGGTGCTTAACATACTGCCACTGTAGTAGGGTGTGCCACAACAGCAACAGCACTGGAACTCTTTGACTTGTTCAGACTAACTGACTGGTGAGCCCCAGAATCCGCCTGCCCAGTGCTGGGCACTGTAGTGCCTAGCTTTTAGGGGGGTGCTGGAGATCCAAATTCAAGTTCTCATGCTTGCATGGCAGACACTTTTTCAACTGAGCCTTCTCCCCAGGACCATAAATAATTCTTTAAAAAGCTGGAAAAGTAAAACCAAAGAAATCCTAGTAACGAAAAATTTTCTGTTTAAGCCTTATATCCAGAAATGCTAATTCAATAAATCTTAGTTAAGATAAGGATATCAGGAGGCTGGAGAAATGGCTCAGTGGTTAAAAACACTTATTGTTCTTACAAAAGACCCAAATTTGATTCACAGCACCATCATCAGGCAGCTCACAACTTCTGAACTGCAGCCTCAGGGAGCAGACACCTCACTTACCTCCTTGGGCACATACACAGACACATACATACACACACATGAATAACGGAAATGGATGAGGGGCTGGAGAGATGGCTCAGTGGTTAAGAGCACTGCCTGATTTTCCAAAGGACCTGGGTTCAATTCCCAGCACCCACATGAAGCTCACAACTGTCTGTAATTCCAGTTCCAGGGGATTTGACACCCTTACAGACATACATGCAGGCAGAACACCAATGTACATAAAGTAAGAATTAATAAATCATTTTTAAAAAATGCTAAAAAAAATTAAGACAAGTGTATCAATGTTTTCCATCCTTGATTAAGCTTACTAGAGTCATTTTCAGCGTCTGGTTAGAACGTTATCCCTTTCCCAGTGTGGGCTTCTATGTGTACTGGGGACTGTGCTCGTGCCAGTGCGCCTGGCTCTGCCCCACAAGTGCTGGACTAAAGGTGTGGGCCACCAGTGTCCAGCTGTGTGCTCATGTTTATAAACAGGGTCTCACATATTAAAACAGGTCCTAGACTACCCTCAATTTACTATGTATGCAGGAATGACCTTGAGCTTCTGATTTCCCCGTCTCTACTGTACCAATTCTGGGACTGCAGGTGTACAACACCATGCCTTTTTCCTTTCTTGAAACTTTACTTCCCACTGGGTGGCAGTGGTACATGCCTTTAATCCCAGCACTTGGGAAGTAGAGGCAGGTCTCTGTGAGTTACAGGACAACCAGGGCTACACAGAGAAACCCAAGACTAGAAAAAGAAAAACAAAGAAACAAATAAATATTATTTCTTAGTTTGGGCAAGGAGTAATGATTTCTCCAGGAATTAATGCTAACTATGCACCTGAAAATAAGCAACTATTAGTGTCAAAAGATTCTCGTAGGATCTGAAAGCTCAAACTACATATAACAGTCTACCACCTTATTGGTATTGACTTGCAGCCAAGCTCAGCCTAACAGTTTGTCACTCCACCTGCCAGAAATGAATTTTGCATTTTCTAACTGGTGGGAAAAGCATCAGATTAAGTATAATATGATGCATGAAAATTATATGAGTTTAAATTTCACAGTCTCCCAGTAAAGTTTTACTCTTAACAATGCCACACTAATTCACTTACATATTCTCTATGACTGCTCTCATTCTACAGAACAGCTGTAACAGAGACCATATGGCCCACAGTCTAAAATATTTACCACACGGCCCTTTATAGATAGTTTGCCAAAGCCGGGCCTATGACAGCAATATAGTAACAACTTACCATGAACAAGTCAACATTACAAAAATGTCAATCTATAGTATTTAAAAAAAACAAAAAAAACCCAAAACTTCAAGCTATGAAAACATCTTTTAAAAGCACAAATAAAAACATCCATTGAAATATTTTGTTACTTTGCCTTGACTTCTATTGCCAAAAGTTTACTGCCATATTAAAGATATATACTCACAGCCTCTGAGTTATCAATAAATGGATCTGTCTCATCATAGCCAAAGCCTATATCAATTAAATCTTGTAGCCGATCCTTCCGATGTTTACGGACTTTCCCACCCTGCAAAGAAGAAATACATTAGACTATTCAGTACCTGTATTTTTTCCATAAATTTAAAAAACACCTAGTAGAAGAATTCACATAATTTTTGTGGAGAAGCCCTCTGTAGGCAACCGGGTCTCCCCACACCTTGCATGTAAACTACACTTAGTGACTGCTACGTCAGAGCAGAACAAGCCAGACAAAGTAGCTGTAAGGTGGAAAATCTGTCAACACTCCTCAGCCATAGTCAGCACTATCAATGGTAAATCAATTGATGGCATCTATCCTTGACATAGTAAAAATTACCATTCAACTCTGTAGTCTTCCTTTCAAAAGCCTGTAACCCTTATTCAGCCATGAGGTTACAAAATAAATGCTCAGTGTGCTTCAGAGCCATCACGATTACGAAAGCCAAGGGGAATATTAAGAAACAGTCAATCTTGCTAGACATAGTGGCACACACCTTTAATCCACATGTTTGGGAAGCAGAGGCAGGTAGATCTCTGTGAGTTCAAGGCAGCCTGGTCTATATAGTGAGTTCTAGGATGGCTAGAGCTACCCTGTTTCCAAAAAAGAACAGAAAAACAGTCGATCTAGATAAGCTTAAGGAGAGAACTCATTCTCAAAGTTATCCTCTGACCTCCACATTTGCCACACGCATGACAAAGTGGCTTGTGTGCACACAGACACTAAATAAAAATTACTCTTTAAAAAATAATTTTTATATCTTGTATGTATGAATGTTTTGCCTGCATATATGTATGTGCACACGTGCATGCCTGGTTTCCCTCATAAGTCAGAAGAGAACATTGGATTTTCTGAAATTGGGGTTAATTACAGGTGCTAAGAATCTAACCTGTGCCATCTATAAGATCAACAAGGGATCTTAATTAATCACTGAGCCATCTCTCTCCAGTCTTCGTTTTTTATTTTTAAGACTTCTTTTTTATTTTTAGTTGTATGTGTGTTGTGTGCCTGTGTGTGGATATATGTATACACACACATATACATGTATATATGTATTATGCATGCATGTGCAGGTGCCCTCAGGAGCCAGAAGAGGGCATCAGATCCTCTAGAACTGGTATTACAGAGTTGTGAGCTACCTAATGTGGATGCTGGAATCCAAATTCAGGTGCTCTGCAAGAGCACTACATTCTCTTAGCCACTGAGCCAGCTGTCCAGCTCCCAAAAATTATTCTTAAAGTTATACCTAAATGCTATATAGCTACACACATAGACATGCAGGAATATGAGAAACAAGTTATACCTAAATGTTATATAGCTACACACATAGACATGCAGGAATATGAAAAACAAGCATAGACAGGAACTGATACAGTCAGATCAAGATTTGTTGTCTAGCCTATTCGCAAGTGTGCTGTGCCAAGGTCCACTCTCCAGTTCTGATGACTGCAGTTATGTGAGTATTGGGAGTATCTAGCTGAGTGATGAGAACAAGAGTCTCTTCTACTGTATTTGAAACTTGTCAACCTATAATTATTTTTAAATGAAATGTTTCTAAAGCAAAACAAACCAGTTCTTGGAGATTGCATTATTCAAGTTATACCTTATTTTGACCCTGGCTGATCACAGCATAAAGAGTTCATTATATCTCAGATAGAAAACGCTACTTGAACTCTTGAAGTTCCATATAAGCTTGGGATAAGCAGTTTAAACAGGAAGCAGCCTTCCGCTGGTACCATGAAAACAAACAGGTATGTGAGTTCTGCTTCTAAGCCTCATTGTGGATAGTTACATTTACAGATTCAAATCCAACTATGATTTGTAAGCATCCCTGCACCATCTCCCCATCCTGTTTCTCTTTCTAGTCAGTGATAGGGGAAAGGAAAGCAAGGAAAAGAAGAAGAGGGAAGAGGAGAAAGATGAAACTGTGCCAAGGATCAAGCCTATCAACATAACATGTTCCTTCCAAGCCACAGCGGGCTTTGCAGAAAGGATGAAAGGAAGATGCGAATCTCTACTGTCACTTGGTTCCAGTTCTCACAGGGTGGATGTCAATGCAAATTAAGTGTTTAAAGATTGATACATTTAAGGCAATGTGTCTTTAATAAAAACTAAATGCAAAGACAATGGTGCTTGGGGGGAAAAGGGCTACCCTGTAATCATGAGCAATGTCTCTAAGGCAGTGCCTCCCTTCAGGCTAACTTCCAAAGGCTATTCTAACTAAATGCTGTTTGCCATATATACTGACACTGAAACATCTAACGTGTCTCAATCCATGTCCAACCCCCCCAAAAAAACCTCAGCGGGGAATAGTTAATAAATCGAATGAGGTTAACAACACCTATTTCATCTACTACATTATAAACTTCAAGATTTTAGAAAAATGGAGAAGGATGGGACTCATCAGACACTGCTGGAAAGACCTCATCAACCAACCTTTTTGGAAAGCAATGTGAAAGCCTCTGTAAAACATTTAGTAATACAATTTACATTTTTCTTCTTTTGCTTATTTCCCAAATTTCCTATGTATGAATCATTACTATCAAAATGGGAATGTGTTAACACTTTTTAAATTTTCATCTCATTTAACCAGTAATTCTACTAAGAATCACATACTATATTTCAAATCACTAAAGATTTGAGAGTATCTGTTAAGGCAGAGTGCATGCTTACACAGGTACAGTCCTGGTTCTCTTTCTAGCCGTCCTCCCAAAACATACGATAGGAACTTAAGCTATAGAGAGCAGGCTGCAATTCCAGCCCTTGGGAAGCAGAAACAAGAAAACTGAAAATTCAATGCCACTCTTCTACACAGTAAGTTTGAGAAAGCAATATGCTAAAATATCAGACATGACTAAGTTCCTTTAAAGCTTTTATTTATTCTTATTTTACACATCTGAGTGTTTTACTGCATGTATATATGTGTACCATGGGCATGCATGGCGCCCACAAAGTCCAGAAAGTGGCACTGAATCCTCTGGAACTGGAGTTCTAGACAGCTATAAGCTGCCATATTGGTGCTGGGAACTCAACCCAGGTCCTCTGCAAGAGCAGCAAGTGCTCTTCACCACTGAGCCATCTTTCTAGCCCCAGAATTTAAGTTCTTATCCCCAAAGAACTAAAAACAAGATAACCACTTTAAGCAATTTACCAAGCACCCACAGGTGCCAGCCTTTATGGACTGAATGGTACTGTAGCCAGAAGGAAGATTAATGACTACACCAATTATAAACAGTAAAAAGGGAAATTACATGAAGGTTGTAGAGAGTGCTTTCTAACAGATGACGAGACAAGTCTTTCCTAAGACATTTATTGTGAGACAAGATAAATGCAGCTATACCCTTGTGGAGGCCCTTGAGTAACTCCAGATAAAAGTTTAACAGAAATCACTTGGCTATCACATGGGGAACAAACCTAATTAAACTAGTTTCAAAGGAAAAAGTGAAGCAATCTCAACATCAGCAGTTACTGGAGACATAAAGTGTGTATTTAACTCCCCTAATATGTAATTAGACCATGACGACAACAGCTACTGATCACTGAGTGCAGATCTGCACCAGATCTTACCCTAAGCACATCCATCTTTTATTTCACATTCCACAAAAAAGCAAAAAACAAAAACAAAACAAAACAAAAAACTCAAAGCTTAGAAAGGAGAGGTAACTTGTCAACGGTCACAAAGACTTGTTTGTATCTAGAAAAGTTGTAGGAGAAGTTACAGAGCTTGTGGGGTCACTTTTTAGCTAGAGCCTTTAACTCAGTGTCAGAATTCAAATCAGTGTCCACTGCCACATGTCTCCAGGTTAGCTTCTCCCACACAGTTCCCCATTGGTTTCATGCTTACTGTAGTGCGCTAATGAGACGGCTCAGAGTTTAGAGGAGCTTGCATACAAATTTAATCCTCCGATTCCACTCATGGCAGGAGAAACATGACTCCCAAGAGCTATCCTCTGACCTTCACCTACTCAAGAGCACACATACTTCATTACCTGATAAAATTAAGAGTGAAAATAGCAAGTGTTAAAAAGGATATGGAGGAACTCAACACTTGTGGAGATAGCAAGGGATACAATAGGCAGGTGTGAATCCTACACTTATCATTCCAGCACGTGGGGAAGATCATGAGTTTGAGACTAGCCTTGACTAGCCTTGCCTATAGAGTAAGATAGTGCCTCAGAAACAACAACAACAACAAAAACAAAAACAAACAGGCCAGGCATGATGGCACATGCCTTTAATCCCAGCACTCAGAACGAAGAAGCAGGAGGATCTCTGTGAGTTCTTGAGGCCAGCCTGGTCTACATAGGAGTTCCAGGACAGCCAGGACTACACAGAAAGACCCTGTCTCAAAAACGAAACAAAATAAACAACCAACCAACCAAAGTAATACAGCCACTTTGTAAGAAGGGACACAGTGTTACATGTATGTAACACCAGTACAGGGAGGAAAGAGGGACACAGATCCCAGAGCTCACTCACATGCCAGCCAGTCTAGCCAATCAATTCAGTAAAAGATCCTGCCTCAGAAAGTAAGATCCCGCCTTCACACACACCTGAGAGCACACATGTGCATATAACAAACACAAACATGACACCACACGAAAAAGAGAATGCACAGTAAAAATGTATGGTCTTTTTCCCTTTCACATTATTTCTGTGTGGGCCCATAACACAACACACGTGTGGAAGCCAGAGAACAACCTGCAAAAGTTGGGTTTTCTTCTTCTACCTTGTGAAAGGTCATCTGGCTTGGCAGCACGTGCTTTTACCTGCCAGGCATTTCATTGCCCACACATTTATTTAAGATAAGCTATCATGCCAAGTAGTAGCGCCATATGCCTTTAATCCCAGCACTCAGAGAGGCAGGGGCAAGCAGATCTCTGAGTTCGAGGCTAGTCTGGTCTATAGAGCTAGTTCCAGGACAGCCAGGGCTACACAGAGAATTCTTGTCTCGGAAAAACAAAAACAAAACAATAGAAAGGTAAGTTATTACTACATAGCTCCACACTACCTTTAAACTTACTACATAGCCCAAGAATGACCTGAACAACTGTGACAATCCTCCTGCCTCAGCTTCCCAAGTGTTGAGGTTACAGACATGAGCCACCATGCCTAGACTAATATGTATGTTCATATAAAATGTATACTGTGATTTTTTTAGAGCAGCTTTATGGGTAATAGTCAAAATCTGAAAACTGGGGCCAGTGAGATGGTTCTGTATGTGGACACGCTCTGCAGCCAAGTCTGGTGACTTGAGTTCAATCCAGGAAACCAGCTCCTGTAGGTTATCCTCTGACCTCCACATGAGCAGAAAATAGAAAATAGAAAAATGTTTTATAAAAATAAATAAAAACCCTCAAACTCTGAAAACATCACACTATCCCTCATGTGCTGACCGAATAAAACACTGGATTATGGCCAGGCGGTGGTGGCGCACGCCTTTAATCCCAGCACTCGGGAGGCAGAGGCAGGCGGATCTCTGTGAGTTCGAGGCCAGCCTGGGCTACCAAGTGAGTTCCAGGAAAGGCGCAAAGCTACACAACAGAGAAACCGTGTCTCGGAAAACCAAAAAAAACAAAACAAAACAAAAAAAACTCTGGAATACTCACTGACACATAAGACACACAGACGACTCTCAAAGGCACCATGCTAAACCAAAGAAGCCCCACACAGGAAAAGTTCATTTACAGGAAATTCTAGAAAAACAAAAACCTACAGAAACAAAACAGACCAGAGGGTGTCAAGGAGGTAGGACTGTCTGCGAAGATATACAAAAAGACTTTGTGGGGAGATAAAACTGGCCTACACCACGACTGTAGTGGCACTTAGAGACTATATGCATTTATTAAAATTCACCAAGTTGTACAACTAAAATGATTAAGTTGGAGTTAAATTATACCTCAATAATTTTGATCTTCAAAGTGTCATTATTCTTTTTTTTTCTTTCTTCTCTACCTACCTTCCTTCTCAATCTCTCCCTTCTAATTTTTTAATTTTTGCTAGAGTTGGGGTCAAAACAAGAATTATTATTTCCTTCTACTTCAAGTCTTTCTCACAAGAACCTTTGTTTGTCGGTTTAGTCACACCTTCAGCTTCCTTCCCATTCCAACTGTCAGGTCTAGAAAGCTAGTCATTGTTTTTACCTAAATATATTCAATCCCTTGGTTTGCCTCATGTCCCTCAAGTTTACCCTTACTACATTCTAATACTATTTCAAAAATATAACTCCCTATAATCTTCTGTCCCAGAAATATTACAAGACAAAACCAAAAGCCTTAATATTTGCAAATTCAAGGCTTTCTGCATGTTCACTTTGACTGCCTACCCACCTTTCTTTTAAAATTTTCTGACATGAGCTTTTTGGACCATTGAAATTCCCGTCCTAAGCACATGTGCTCATCTTTCCTCATGCTTTTACTTTATATGGACTCTGACTCCTCAATGAATCCTGCTGCCTCTCACAGCTCAGCCTGAGTTTTAAATTGTTCTCTAGGATGCTAACTAAAATCGCAACCACTCTTTTCTGCTCATCAAATACTTTCAGGGCAGGGATTAAGTGACTACAATTTGCCTGGGGAAATCTAAAAACAATACAAACAGCAAATCTGTCTGTTGTGATGAGCAAACACAGACAGCATCAGCTTATTGGTAATTAGATTTAGGAGCATGTGTGTCTAGTCAAGGTTACCAGCTTGTTGCCACTAAAAATGACTGTTGTTAATTGTTAGTGCTCAATGGAGCAGAATGTAGTGCTGTTAAATAGGTGTGAATCTTTTTAATTTTAAGTGTGAATCTTAAAGAGATTATCAAAAAGAATTAACTAAAGTTTTGACTATAATATTAATCTGTAATCTCACCAAAAATCCTACCAATAACAGCATCAATGACATAACTATAAATCATATCAACTATGGCATAGCCATTCAATGCTAATAGCCATTAAAAAAAACAGTGTGGCAAAAGACTATAAATAAATACAGGGAGTAAGAAAAACAATTTGTTAAATATTATTTACAACTCAGGTTATTCACAGAAAGGACCTTAAGAGTATTCATTCAACTTCTGAGGGCCAACAGTGGTGGCTCAGTGGTAAAGACACTTGCTGCCAAACCAGACAACAAAGCTTGATCCCCAAGACCTACATACTAGACGGAGAGAAAAGATAGTTTTCCTCTGATATCCACACAGTGATGTGCATGTGTGCACCCGAACACACACTACATAAAATACATATATGTACTTTTTTAAATTTAAAAACAGGTGGCTGTAGAGATGGCTCGGCAGTTAAGAGCACTTGTTGCTCTTGCAGGATTGATTCTAGCACCCACAAGGCAGTTTACACACATCTCTAATTCCAGTCCCATAGCTGGAACCTGCTATGTAACCTAGGCTGTTCTTAGAACTTGTTCTCCCTACCTCAACATCCACGTACTAAGATTACAGGCATGCACCATCATGTCTGTCCTGGAACAACATATTCAGATGCCCAAAAGGAGCACATACACTGCGAATTTAAAACATTAAAATTCTACATAAAGGAACTCAAGACAGATTGGCCATGTGTCCTTCCTTCTACACACACCTATTTTGAATCACTCTTTTTCAGTATCTTTAGGACAACTGTTCCTTGCAACAGAATCAGTCTTAATTCATAATTTTCTAAACCCTTTTATACTGTACAGTTTACACATTAAGTTGACCTTATAAAAATCAAAACTTATTTCCATAGAAATTTATATGGAAATGAATTTTTAAAATCTTCCATTTTGAGCTGGATGTGGTAGCACACGACTTTAATCTCAGGACTCTGGAGGTAGAGGCAGGCAGTTTAAGGCCAGCCTGGTCTACAAATCTAGTTCCAGGACAGCTAGGGCTGTTACACAGAGAAATCCTGTCTCGAAAAACAAAACAAAACTTCCATTTTGTTATATCTCAAATGAAGAGCCCTCTTTAAAGCTCTTTTTCCAAGCACTCCATAATGACTCAGACTATTACTTACTGAGTCATTAGTACTGGCTTAACCTGATAATCAGTATCTCAGGCCAATGCTGAGGAATTACAGCGTTAGTAAACTGAAATACAAGCAGGCCATTCCTAGCACAGGACCCACTGCCATTGACAGTAAAGGACATCAACAGTCACTGATCACTTATGGCAGACAGAAGAAGCAGGATATTAATTGATAAGACTCCAGTCTTACAACCAGAAGAAAACACCTTGGTTACAAAGCTTCTTAACTTGTACCACAGCCCTCTACAATTGTACCTTTTTATATCCATGCTGATTTCAACCTTCCTATTGGATAGAGCATAGTTTTAAATCAGTAGAAACAGTCAACAGTACAGAAACACTAACACACACTTTGATAACCAACACTTATAGGTGGAAAATCTTCCACATGTCCTAAAACTGCTGTTTCACAATAGGGATTTAAAGTTGTTGAGCCCGGTGTGGTGGCGCACACCTTTACTCCCAGCACCTTGGAGGCAGAGGCAGGTGGATCTCTGAGTTTGAAACCAGCCTGGTCTACAGAGCGAGTGGCAGGACAGCCAGGGCTACACAGAGAAACCCTGTTTCTAAAAGCCAAAAGAAAAAAGAAAAAAGACTACCCTCTTCCTCAGAGTTGTTTTTAAAAGGTCATTTTATGATTTTAATATGTAACCAACCCTTTATATCCCGGATTGGTTCCAGGACCCCTAACAAAATCTCCAGATGTTCAAATATCCTATATAAAATATCGTAGTGTTTATATATAACCCACTTGTGTCCTGCTGTATACTTTAGCTCTAGATATTTATAATACCTAATACAATGTGAATGTTATATAACTATGAACCTGTATTGTTTAAGGAATAAAACTAAAAAAAAAAAAATCTTCACATGTAAAATACAGGTACATGTTTCCTTGTTTTGAATATATCTGATCTTCAGTTGGTTGAATCCATGGAGGCAGAATCTACAGCTATGGTGGACTGGTTCCACACTATTTTTTTTGTTTGTTTCATTTGTGTTTTGTTTTTCAAGACAAGGTCTCTCTATGTAGTTCTGGATGTCTTGGAGCTTGCTAGGTAGACCAGTTTGAACTCACAG
>CABHPR010126953.1:3278-41310 GCA_902168415.1 Peromyscus melanophrys | reverse complement strand
TTTTTTTTTTTTCAAGACTTGGGGTGAGCATTCGGGCAAGTTTCTCTACAGGCAACTAGTTACATCTCTTTAATTGAATTTGTTTTTCCTCTGAGAACTGACATTTTCTCCTTCTTGCTAAATGACTTCTGTGCAGGCCGTTGCTATTCCATTGTCTCTCTCCCACAAGCAGAGATCAGGCTGGTCACATGTGCTGCTGAATGTGCATGTCGCTGTCGCTGGCTGACACTGTGCAGCTGCATGCCCTGTTCCTGGGGGCCATTAATAAATGGAATTTGATGATTTGATGACATAACCTTTAGATCTGAAATTGCAGTTGTACTGGGCTGTCAGGAATGGCTCCTTTTGTCATACATTGCTTGGGCTTATTAGAAAACATGTATTACTCTTTGGTTTCTTGAGAAGTCTTTCTGGTGTATTTAAATAATTCTTTGTGCAAACATATTTGAAATCAATTGAATTGCTCCAATTGTCTTGATTAAGCTTCCCCCACCCTTTCAAACTTGATATAAAGGTGTTTGACATAAAAAAGAATAAACTGAATATTTAAACATTTAAGTAACTGGGACATTTTGGTGGTAATTCATATTTTTTTTGTAAATGTAAATTCTTTGTAAATGTTCTTCAAATTTAACAAATGAAAATAGTTGCAGATATCTATAGCAAAGAACTCTGTGTGGTCTGGCAGCCTAAATTTGGGAACACTCTGAACTTTCTTTGTTCTTACTTCTCTCTCATCAATCTGTCCCTTCCAGATGCCACTTGTCCAGAGCCCAGAAAGCACATGTCAGAATCTTCCCAGGAATACTAGTTGATGTCGACTTACTGACTGGGACTATGTGATAAGGAAGCCAGGCTGGTAGGGTATTTTCAGGACTAGATTGCTGTGAAATGCTATTCATTTAACTAAGGGCCTAATGTGAGCTGAGATCCCAGAGAGAAAGTGACATTCAGGTAAAATGGAGTAGGAAATGTTCTTCCCACTCAGGGAAATGTGGAGTATTTTCCAAGACCCTGAACCTAGAGCAGTGAAGAGCAAACCTCTCCTTGTCAAGTAGAACTGCCCTTCAGTTCAATTCCACCAGCAGCATGCTGTGTTGTTTCCTCACTCACAGACCCTGCTCTACTGAATGTTGCTGTGCCCTTTCTGTTCTTGAGGGAAGAGAATGTGAGAAAGTTTACATCCATCATTTCTCTCCCATCTCAGAACAGTGTGTTGGATTCCAACCACATCCTGTATCTTACTTAAATTTTAACTGGTTCTAATTTCATTATTGATTCCTCCTCCTGGTGTGTGTGTGTGTGTGTGTGTGTGTGTGTGTGTGTGTGTGTGTGTGTGTGTGTGTGTTTAATGCTGTCAATGTTAATTGTTAATAGGTGGTCAGTGTCTACTACACCAACACTAGAAAATAAAAGGTGGAAACAGGCTAGACTGTCCATTGTTAACAATTTGCATGGCTACCTCTCTGATCTTTTACTTTGCTCTATGACCTATTTTTCTCTGAATCAGATTTATCTCCTTTTCCCCTTATACTTTTCCAAATTGTCCCTTTTTCTAGTTGATATTTCCCTGTTCTTTATGCTTATTGCAATCTGTGCCTCAAAATAAACATCTCAACAGCATAGGAGGGCGTGTGATGAGAAAGAAGAATGCATTCCCACCCACCTCCACTCATAATAACATATTTCAAAGAAAAGCACTTTTGACTTTTCTGGCTTTCCCTCTAGTTCTATAACTCTAAATGATATGCTTTGCCTTCATCACTTGATGTCTTGGTGCTAAGTGACACTTTAAGTGTATTTATTGATTTCCCATTATAAAAAAATAATAAGTTTCACTTGCTTTCTGCCCCTTCTTATTTTCAAATTTTATTTGCCCTGTGTTTAGCTCTTCCATCCACTATGTTCAAAACTCAAAATAGCATGGCTGTCTTTATCTCTTGGTTCATCTACTTAGTAACTGACTGTTGACCATACAGTGAGAACATTTCTAGCCCTCTGCCCTCCCCACCTCTTCTGTTCTCTGTTCCTGCTGAATCTACCTTTACTTTTCTGCTATTAAGGTTCATGATGTGGGTATCACTAAGCTTTCCACATTTTGTTTCAATTGATTCCAAAATCAAAATAGCCAGAAATACTACTTATCTTACTAAATGTATTGTATAATTAGGAGTCTTTTGGTGGGATTAAATTTACAGAAGAACAAAAGTCATTCTCCCCAAACCTACATGTCTCAAAGGAGGATGTTGAAAATGTCATGACACACACACACACACACACACACACACACACACACACACACACATACACACACACACATACACACAGTTGTTTCTTATATAGTTGACTTTTTATTTTAGAATTTCAAATGTGAGATTATGCAGCACTTTGTAGGGCTGTCTATTTCTAAGAAGAATTTTCTAGGATTCCTGCACAGCAGCCATTCCATGTTTTGTTTCCATTGCATTTTGGGACTTTCTGTTTCTTCATGTTTTTCTTTTCTTTTGAAATTGGTGTAAAGTAAAATGACTGACTCTTCCTTTGTGGCATCTGTCTCCATGAGTGGTAACATAGATACAGGCTCATATAACCAGCACCAGCCTTCTCGCCCAAACCATCTGTGCCGTCCCTTCTAGTCATGTGATCCTCACTCCTGAGACAGAGAACTACTGGTTGCTATTGTGTTGTGTTTTCCAGATGTTGGGTAATGTCTATAAGCCCTTGAGATGGAGTTCTTTGAGATGGAGTTCTTTCATGAAGCATGATGCCTTGAGATTCATCCATGTTCAACTTAAACAAACAGGTGATGCTTTTCTGTTGTTGAGTTAACTTTCCAGACATACCATAGTTCATTCATCCATTCACTTCTTAAAAGGCTTTTGTGTTATTTCCAGCTTTTACTTAATTAAAATGTATCTGCTATAAAGATTTTCACACATATATACAGATATAATGATAATTTAAGTGGTATTATCATATATGGGGGATAAATCCTCTCTCAGACACTATCAGACAAAAAACCCAGTGCCAGGTGTGGGTTACTTCCCTTTGAGTTCCTGCTCAAGGGTGTCCCATAGTCACCCAAAACAGCACAGGTGATTACCATTGCTCTTGGTTACCCTTCAGAACTTGATAATAAGACTCTGTTGATGAAGATAATGTAAAATATGAAGAAATCAAGTTGATACTGAACTGGAAGCTTCATACCTACTGGCTAGTGCAGAAAGGTGCTATGCACATTACTGAAGGATAAAAATAAGCAACAGTCTTGCCCACCTGTGAACTTTGCAAGCTACAGTAGTGACTGGCTTGCTAAGGTATGCTCATTTGTGCAACAATGGCCCAAACATTGTAGGAATAATCAACTTCTTTCTATTCAAACTTAAGGCCTATTCCACAAGATGTAATTCATACCTGGCTGGTACTGTTAACTGGACCAAGACCCAGGGCTGAGTAGGTCATAGACCTTAGGGGACAACCTACAACTACTATTCTACTAAATGAACATTAAATCCAATTGCCCCTAAATTCTTATCTTTATATCTATAGATTGGTGTTTCTTTTAACCCTCATCAGAGAAGCTTCTTTTTGCAGTAGATGACAATTAATGCAGAAACTCACAACTGGTCACAGTGAAGACAATAAGAAACTATGGAGTGTTCAGATCTAAGTGGGACCATTTACGACCAGAAAAACTCAACAGTTTCTATATCACACTCCTTACTGTCAAGGCTCAGGGATCATTGTGGGAAGGGTTAGAATGACTGTAAGAGCCAGGGATGGTGGGGGACTGCTGCAAAACAGTGTGTTCTGGACATAACAAGGATCATTTCACATGTAAACTCACAGCAATTATAACAAAACGTGCAAGGCCTGAATTTACAAGGTCAAACCAGCCAAAATCCCAATATGGATGGGCAGGGACTCAGGAAGTCACCCCCATCTGAGGAGGTACAAACAATTGATGGATGCTGGGGGAAAGACAGTCTTTTTTCTTCAAAGGTGAAGCTCTTGATAGGCTTTTTATGTTCCAGTAGGTGGCCCTAAACCCATGCACAGTTTGGCAGCAACAAATGAACTCTGTGGGCTTAAAAGAATGTACATGACATTGGGAAGGAAAAGTGGTGAGCTGAGGATAAGGGAGGAGTTGGGTGGGATGGTGTGTAAGGTGGATTTTATTAAAACTTGTTACATGCATTATGAAGTCATCAGACAATGAAAAAAAGAAAAAGCTAAGAAAAAGTTTATGTTCAGAACTTCTTGTGAATACTACTTTACTTCTCTAAATTAAATATTTAGGAGAGGTGCTGGTGTACCAAATGATGGGTATACCTTTATGAGGAACTGCCAGAGTATTTTCTGAGGTCATATTAGGTTAGGGCCTACCTATAAAATCCCATTTTACCTTAATTACCTCTTTAGAGGTGGTGCCTTCAAATTCAAATATTTTTTGAAGTACAGGGCTCAACACTTCGCCATGTTAATTTGGGAAGGGCATTTAACTTTTAGCCACCTCTTTATTTTTCTGTGCTGCATTATATCTTGTTCATTAAAACATTTTATTTGGATGTAATTCACATATCATGTAGTCACAATTATACAACTATCCAAATTCTGTTTATTGGTAATCCCTCCTTTTTTTGCCACCCCCTTAAGTACTAGGCAGCCATTAGTCTACTTCCTATTTCCATATACATAGAACATTCCATATACACATGGAATTATGTAGCATGTGCTCTTCAAGTTTCATTCATATTGTTGCATGTATATGCATTTGTTCTTTTTATTTCTGAATAATATTCCGTTGTGTGACTATATTATACATTATGTATCAGTTGATAGGCAACATGGGTTGTTTTTACCATGTGGTTATTATGATTGATGCTATTAGCAAATAACTGGCAGTGAAATTGCTATGTTGTGTAGCAAATCTGTATATAACAACTTGAGAAATTGTCAAAATGTTTTCCAAACTTCTGTACCAATTTGCATTCTCATTAGCAGTGCCTACACATTTTAAGGTGGTCACTTCTTCTATATTAGGTTTTTCTGCCTTTTTGACTCCAGAAACTAGAGTGGCCATGTGGCGTCTCAGTCTGGTATTTGTGCAGTTTCTCCTTGAGTAACGATGTCACACATCTCCCTCCACCTTTCTGTGTGTCTTATATGTGTGTGCGTGCATGTGTATGTGCAGACACTTGCTGATGGGAATGCAGGTGCAGAGCAGAAGTAGATAACACAGTCTCTTCTTCGATTATTTCTCCACCTTGTCTTTTAAATAGAGTCTCTCATGGAACCTGGAATATGCCATTTAATTAGTTAGACTGGTCAGTGGCAAGTCCTAAGAATCCTCCTTTGTGCTGCCCATCCCTCAGTGCTGAGGTTTCACAGTGCAGTCTCTATGCTCAGCTGTGTGAGGATCTGAGCTCAGGTCCTCATGATTACACTGCAATCACTTTACCCACTGAGCCATCTCGATATCCCTTGTCTTTTCATGGCTTTCTTCTACTAATATGGTATATAATGATTGACTGATATACAAATCAACTGTACAATTGTAGAATAATTTCCATTTGCTCTTAGTACATAATCCTTTGTATATATTTGTTGATTCAGTTTGTCAATATTTTGACGGGGATTTTTGCCATTATATATAAAGAGCATCAGCTAATAGCTTTCCTTTTTTTCTTTTTTTGTTGGTTTGGTTTTTTGGTATCATGGTAGTATTGGCCTTGTCAAACAAGTTGAGAGGTCTGTCTGTTCTTCTGGGTTGCAAAAGTTTGATGCTAATTATCTATCAACTGTTTGATTAAATATATTACTAAAATCATTTGGAACTTTTCCTTGCAGTTAGATTTCAAATTATTAATTCATTATCTTTTGTTTTTTTACATTTATGTAGTGTGTGTGCGTGTGTGTGTGTGTGTGTGTGTGTGTGTGTGTACATATGCCACGGTGCATGTTTGCAGGACAACTTGTGGAAATCAGTTTCCTCCCCTCATCATGTGGGTCCTAGGAACTGAACTCATGTTGTCAGACTTAGCAACAAGCCCCTTTACCCGCTGAGCCACCTGGCTGGCTCTAATTCACCGACTTTACTAATGATAGGGCTACTCAGCCATCTACTTCTTCTTGCTCAGGATCGTGTGTCTTCCTAGGAATTTATCCATCTTGTCTGAGTTACCTAATTTATTGGCATGCAGTTTATACAGTTCACTTTCACTGCGCGTGTTTCAGCGTGTCTTGTCATCACACACACACACCCCCCTTGTTCACACTTGCTTTTAGCAGTTAAGTCTTTCCTCATGTCCCCTGGTTGGTCTGTCAATGTTGTTGATTATTTCAAAGCACCGACTTTTACTGTCATTGATTTTCTTTGTTCTCTTCTATTAATTCCATTAATTTCCTCTGCTCTCTTGTTTTCCCCTTTCTGCTTGTTCTGGGCTTCGTTGCCTTTCTTTCCCGGTTCTTTTGTTGGAAGGTTAGGGTATTGATTTTCCATCTTCCGTCTTTACAGTTTGCTGCTATCAATTGTTGGACACAGGCATTTCATGTTATAAACTTTCCTTTTAAGGGTGCCTCCTAAGTTTTGGTGTGTTTTGTTCTTGCCTTCATCCATCTGAAGATGTTTTCTAATTTCCCTTATGATTTCTTATTTCTTCTACTTGTTATTTAGGAATGTATGATTTAATTTCCACATTAAGAAAATGTAAAACACACTTTCATTTGTAACTATTTTGAGTCAGGATTTTGCTGTCCAGCTCAGGCTGGTTCCAAACTCATGATCCTTTTGTCTCAACCTCCCAAGTGCTGGGCTTGCGGTTATATATGTTACTACATTTGGCTGTAATTGTTTTTCTTATTTCACTTAATTATAGTCAAAGTAAATAATTTCAGGATATTTAAATCATTTTGTGGTAGTTATATTGTGACAAATTCTTATCTGTATCCCAGGCTGGGTTGGAACTCACTTTGCACCCCAGGCTGGCTTAGATTCAGCAATTCTCTTTCTTGATCCTCTCAAGTGTGTGAGTACGGTGTGAGCTGCCATGCTACCCTCTCAATACTTGAAAATTTCTTGAAGCTTTTTTATGGCCAACACTTGGTCTGTTCTGGAAGGTCCAAGCCCTCTAGAAGCCTCTCTGTTATGCTGATATTGGGTGGAATGTTCTTTGATGTCATTAGGCCGGTTGACTTATCAACCCTTCTATTCTCTGGTGCTTTTCTGCCTCTTTGCTTGGTCTGCTGTTACGTGACCCTCACTGATGCCTTCTGGAATACACCTTTGTTGTCATTCCTGTCTTCAGGACTTTCAGTGTTTGCTTGCCGTGTTTGGGACTGTCTCGTTGAGTGCTATTTATTTCCAGCCATCTAATATTGATAGAGTTCATTAGGTTTTATGAAATGCTTTCTCTCTGTATTGAAATGATCAGATGACCTTTCTTGCCTTTATTTCCTTACTAAATGTGCAACCTTGGAATTCAACTAGGTCCTGATGCATTTCTGTGTTTTCCTGGAATAGTAATGATGTTTCAGTATTTTTCAAATCTAAATTGTGAGTGATATTGTCTTTCTCAGATCGTCCTTGTTGGACTTATATGTCAAACTTACAGTAGCCTTATAAAATGAGTTGTGAGAATGTATGTGTGTTTTCACATGTATGCAAACATATGTGTATTGTGCAGAGGATAATACAAGGCATCTTCCTCTACTGCTTTCCACCTTGTTTTTCAAGTGAGGGATGCTCACTGAACCTTGAGATTATTAATTCAGCTAGGCTAGCTGGCCTACAAGACCTGGGGATCCTCCCTTCTCAGCCTCTCCAGTGCTAAGATGCAGGCATGGACTGACAGACCTATTTTTTTTTTTATGTAAGTGCTGGCTGGGGTTTCAACTCAGATTGTTATGGATCCTTATGGCAGCTGGGGCATCTTCCCAGCCTCCATAAAAATATTTTTTGAATGGTGCTTTATTTTTCTTGATTAGTTTTCTATTTTAATCATATTCAATTTGTGATATTTATCATAATTTCATTATTTGATATTCCTTATACAATTTATTAGTTATTTGAGAGTTTTGTACTGTGTGTTTTGATCATATGTAGTCCCTCGCCCAACTCTTCTCAGATCCACCCACTTCCTTACCCAATGACTTTGTGTACTTTTTTCTTTTTAGACCCATCAAAGCCAACTTGTGCTGTCTGAGTATTCTTGGATGTGTTGTCTTCCACAAACCTGTGGCTGACTTATCAGAAGCTACACTGTTACAGAAACTTACCTCTCCATCTCTTAGTGGGTAACAGTTTCCGATAGCTTCATGGCTAGGGGTAGGATTTCATACTCAACTCCCATCTCCATGCTGGGATTTGGTCTTACATGGGCTCACACAAGTCTTATGCATTCTGTCCTAACTGCTGTAACCTCACATGTGCAGCTGCATAGATGCTTTTTCCTTGAGATCATCTATTGCCTCTGCTCTTACAGCCTTTCTGCTTCCTCCTCCATAACGATCCATGAGCCTCGGGAGGAGGAGGTACATGTGTTCCATTTGACAATCTCTTATTCTCTGCACCTTCTCCAGCAGTGGGTCTCTGTGTTATCACAATCTATCACAAATAGAAGCTTCTTAGATGAAGGTTGAAAGATACATTTGTAGCAGGAATCTTAAAATGTTCTTATTAATAAAATCAAACCTGGAGCCAGGTATTGGGGTGAACGCTGGAAGATCAGAGAAACAGAACAAGCCACAGCTTCCTCACCTTGCCAATTCCTCAGCTGATCCTGTTTCTTCAGACTGGAAGTCTCTGAGTCCTCATCTGAATGGCTCTCAGCTGAACTGTGTTGCTCAAAGCCTAAAAGCTTAACCAGCCAAATGCTTCTAGTTTCCGGTATTCACACCTTATATATCTATCTGCTTTCTGCCATCACTCCCTGGGATTAAAGGCTCACTTCTTGGGATTAAAGGTGTGAGTCACCATGCTTGGCTGTATCCTTGAACACACAGAAATCCAGATGGATCTCTGCCTCTGGAATGCTAGGATTAAAGGTGTGTGCTACCACTGCCTATCCTCTATGTTTAATATTGTGGCTGTTCTGTTCTGTGACCCCAGATAAGTTTATTAGTGTGCACAATATTTTGGAGAACACAACACTAGCACATACATTGGTTTATGTTTATAGCAATAATACATTAGGAGATAATTTAGTACTCTATCCATTTGGCAGAATAATAGTAGTAGAGTCTCCTTTAGGGCTTATAACCTGTCTAGCCATAGGTTCTTAGCCCAGTAATGGTGCCACCTGTGGGTTTTATCTTGTGGAGCAGAACTTAAACCAGATCAGAAGATGGTTGTTACCATGATGTTCATTCCACCATTGCACCAGTGGGCATTGCTTTTGCAAGGCCAGTCATTATTGTAGCTCAAATGGAATTGAATTGAAGACCCTGACATTAATCCGCACACCTATGAACATATAATTTTTGACAAAGAAGCCAAAAGCGTACAATGGAAAAAAGAAAGCATCTTCAACAAATGGTGCTGGCATAACTGGATATCAACATGCAGAAGGCTGCAAATAGATCCATATCTATCACCGTGCACAAAACTTAAGTCCAAGTGGATCAAAGACCTCAACATAAATCCAGCTACTCTGAACCTGCTAGAAGAGAAAGTAGGAAGTAGTCTTGAACGCATTGGCATAGGAGATCGCTTCCTAGGTATAACACCAGTAGCTCAGACACTGAGAGAAACAATCAATCAATGGGACCTCTTGAAACTGAAAAGCTTTTGTAGAGCAAAGGATACGGTCAACAAGGCAAAGCGACAGCCCACAGAATGGGAAAAGATCTTCACCAACCCCACATCTGACAGAGGACTGATATCCAGAATATATAAGGAACTCAAGAAATTAGACATCAAAATGCCCAACAGTCCAATTAAGAAATGGGCTATAGAACTAAACAGAGAATTCTCAGCAGAGGAAACACAAATGGCTGAAAGACATTTAAGGAATTGCTCAACATCCCTAATCATTAGGGAAATGCAAATCAAAACAACTCTGAGATACCACCTTATGCCAGTCAGAATGGCTAAGATCAAAAACATTGAGGACACCTTGTGCTGGAGAGGATGTGGAGCTAGGGGAACTCTCCTCCACTGCTGGTGGGAATGCAAGCTTGTATAGCCACTTTGGAAATCAATATGGCGCTTTCTTAGAAAATTGGGAATCAATCTCCCCCAAGATCCAGCTATACCACTCTTGGGCATATACCCAAGGAATGCTCAATCATACCACAAGGGCACTTGCTCAGCTATGTTCATATCAGCATTATTTGTAATAGCCAGAACCTGGAGTTCACATCTATATATGATTGATAATTATTTTTCTCTTCCAGTAGCTTGCATAGCACTTCCAGCACCACGAAAGCTAGCCAATAGGGATGAAGCTTCCAGGTCAGTAACAGTTCAATTTCTACACTTTGTTTGACTCAAGTATGTAGTATCTTTCACAATAGTTTCATTATCTAATATTCTTAAACCTTCAATCCTACCTGCTCATTTTATTTGTTGGTCTTATTAAGTTAAATATTTTTTCCATGTTTTAAAAGCTTCGTTGTAAACCCACATTTGCGTCGTTTTATCTGTAGGAAACTTATGTAGCTTGTATAGAAGTTGCATTGCCCTAAGTGGATTTTTAATAAATGTTTATCTACCAGCTGGTCTGAGTGTATCAGTGTCCCGAGACCATTTTTATATGCGCTTGTAATGTCAAGAGGTCTTTCAGAATGCTTAAATTTGATCCCTAAAATCATGTCAGCATTAGCCCAGGAGTCACTGTGTTCCCACTAAGAGGCCAAACAGACAAACTTCCTTTAGTCTTCCCTGTGCATTTGTTCTGATGTTTTGGAATCTGCCCTTTGTGGGGATGTGAAAACCTTTCAGGAACCTAGGTTTAGTGGTTTTGTGCGGCAGTCTCTGTTCTATTTCTCATCAGAATTGGGGTCCAGACCTCACTTCATTTCCACATGAGGTCATTAAAAGCAATCCTCTAGTTACTGAAACTGAAGGTGCTGTAGGGCTGCCGCAGGAGCAGCTCAGGGTTTTAGCTAGAGTTTTGTTGTTTTCAACACCTGGAATTTCCTTTCTTGAGACCATTGTTCCCCGTGTACCAGGATACATATAAATATTTTAGCATTTGCAGAGGGTTTTCAGATGATCTAGTCCAGACTATTTTTAGAAATAAAAGTTGTACCCATTTCTTTTGGAGGGGGGTTGCTTTAATCAAAGAAATATAATTCAGAAGGAGAGAGTAAACAGAAATCACTTGATCACTATAGTTGTAATTGCCCCTGGCAAATTCCATGGAGCAATACCTTCTAAGAAATACCCATTGAGAACTGGAGGGATTCACTGGAACACCCTTTTCTAAAAGGGAACAGTGAGCCCACAATCTATTCATTTGATTCCTGTAAGAAGCCCTATCTATAAAACCCAGCCCCTGCAGTCCTGGCCTGGCTCTTGCAGAACAAACCAGGCACATGTTCTCCCTCGTACTAGAAGACTTTGAGTCTGGTTATGGACCAAGGCTAGGCTACTTCCCCGTTCCTAGCAAAGCAATATGAATGCCTGGCTTTTATTAAGCCCACATTCTTCTCTTACCAGTGAGTAAAACCTTATCGCAATGACAGAAGTCACTTCCTTGTAGGCACAGAGGTAGGTCTCATGTTCCAGGAGGTTCAGGTTCCGTGCAGTATAGTCCAGGACCATTCTACAGGACACTGAATGTCACTGCGCTGACAGGCATGCTCTGTACACATCTGCAGAGAGGCCGATACACAGCTCTCTCAGTTGATCATTGGCTACTGAGTGCTCCAGATGTGAGATGCTGCGGTTTGACTAGGAATGTCCTCACAGGCTCTTGTGTAAAACACATGGTCTTAGCTTGATCCCCACCCAAGTTTTCAGAGGTTTTGGAAACTTTGGGAGGTGAGGTCCAATTGGGAGAAACCAGGGCATGCCTTTGAAGGTTGTACCCGGCCACTGGTCCCTGTCTTTTCCTCTGTAATCTATCCACCATGTGTTGAAGAAGCTTCACCAAACACTACTGTCATGAGGGTTATTCTTCCCAAGAACAAGGGACTAAGCAACCACGGATTGAAACTTCAGAACCCACAGAACTCACAAACAAATCTTTAATACCTTGACTTGTGTATGGCAAAGAAAAAGATATATATATATATAAAATTCTTGTCAGGCTGCCAAGCCTGGTGACCTGAGTTTGATGACTAGAACCCACAGGGTGAAAGAAGAAACACTACTCCTGAAAGTTATCCTGACTTCCTCATGTGCACACATGCAAGTAAACAAATATAATAATAAACATTTTTATAATTTTAAAACTTAGTATGCTGTAGTTTATATATTTGGTACCAAGAGCAGTTCTCTAATTATCTACTCTTAAATAGTGCTAGAACTAGAAATCCAATCATCTGGGGCTTTTGCTATTGTTTTGCTTTGATTTTTGTTTGTTTGTTTGTTTTGAGACAGGGACACACTATGTAGACCAGGATAGCCTTGAACTTACAGAGATCCTGCTGCCTCTGCCTCTCAAGTGCTAGAATTAAAGACATGCACCACAGTCCTGATGTATGGTCATCTTTTTATATTAAATGTCTTATGTCATTTTAGTCACATGGTTTTTTGTCAAATAACTTTGGTTTTTGCATTTTTAACTTGCCTATTGGCAATGCCTTGACTTAATGCCCTTGATGTATACCTGACCAGTTTTATTATATTTTTAATATTTTCTAATCTACCATTTCTTCAAAGGTTTGTTTATCGCTTTTAGTTGAGTGTATGCAGGTGCCTGCAGAGATCAGAAGAGGGAAACAGATTTTCTGGAGCTGGAGTTGTAGACGGTTGTGAGCCATCTGATGTGGGTGCTGGGAACCTGTCTTGGGTCCTCTGCAAGAGCAGTACACACTCTTAACTGCTGAGCCATCTCTCCACCCCCCACCTCAGCTGTCTTTATGATTCCTCATTTTTCTTTAGCTAGTTTTTACAATATTGCTTTAACCTTCATTCTTCTTGTTGGGAATGGGCTTTGGAAGTTCATACCTATTTTTATTCTGTTGCTATTTAACCGTGCATATTTTCTAAATATACCCACTGTCTTCCTGTATCAAACAGGAGATAATTTTATACATACACTCATCTGACCCTCACCACACCTCACATTTGCATGGAATAATCCAGCCTTTGTGACAAAGGCTTTGTTTTACTTTCATATATTGTGTATTTTCCCTCTTATATGTTATGACACCAGGCACCCTCCCTTCTATCAAAGGGGATTTACTTCTGACTACTCATAGCTGAGCTCCTCCCCAGGCATTGCCAAGGTTTTATCCTTCTCCCGCAAGGAGCCCAAGACAAAGGGCTAAAAATTTCTGGTCCCCTTTCCAAGGTCTGGACCACCTTTGAAGGTCACCTTGGCTTCAAGGGTCCTCTCTCTTGCAACAACATCTAAAGTTCTACTTTTCCTCATCCTATTTCTGTGTCCCTGACTCTCTTGTCAGCCTTCTTCTCAAGAGCACATTCTCATAAACCACTTGTATGCAATTCTCCATCTCAGATCGACAACACCTGGGTTTCCCTCAGGGTGTTCTGGCTCCTAATCAACTGCTGTCTATATAATGACTTGGTTAACGTGTATATCACAAAATTCACAGGCCCACATGCAAGGTCTACACATGAGTTGTTTGTGCAGATTTAGGCCCAGATGGAGAAGAAACAGTCACATCCATGCTTGTGTCTAGTTGGTGCAGGTAAAGAGTCTCTGGGGTGTCCAGGTGGGCTTTGTTGCCACTCCAGTTAAGTAAGCATCTTCTTTGTTCCTTTTCACTCCTGATATGGCTGAACACACAGTGTCTGTCTATTCTCAGGTCTTACGTGAGAGGCAGCAATGATCATACGATTGGCCACAAAGCCCTGCCTCTCTGAGTCAGTTTGCATTGAGACAATGCTCAGCTTCCCATTGCTGAAGTTCCCTAATGCCTTTGCTTAAGGCTGGTTAACTCATCATTCCTGATGCTGCCTCTGCCAAGTCTGCCTCTTAATGCTGACTTCTAAGGACCCTCAACGACTGTTTCGTGCTTTGTTTTTATTGCCCACAGATGAATATCTGCCGCAGCGTGTGAAGGGAAATATGAACAATAATTTATTTCCTGCTCACATTCAATTTATGCTTTGAAATTTTATAGCATAAACGTGGAATGACGCTGTTGCCAACCATATATTTTTCTGACTCTGTTATAACTATCACATTCCTTGGGTGAAATTCCTCTCCATGCTGATGTCATCCTGATGGGGAGCAGAGAAGATAGTAGGGGGAGCTCTAGGGACAGTAAGGAGAGTGTCCTGTGTGCCAAAGAATATCTGCCCTTCATCCAGCCAAGTGGGAGGCTTGTGGGGAGCATAGTCTTAGTACATATGTTGGAGGTGAGGGGACATTGGGAAGAATTTTGGCTTTGTAGAAGAAAAGAGTATTGAAAGTTCTTCGTGAAGTTTGGCCTGGTTGCCCCAGAGGACTGCATGACATGGTGAGGAGCTGAACAAGGGATGGCGTGACAATACAGGGGCTAAGACAACTGCCTCCATTCCACCATTCTCTGATGCTGCATACTGAAGACAGCGTGCATTCAGACATGGATCCATGAAAGACAACCACAGTTGTTTGTAGACAGTCTAGCCAAAGGACCAGTGGAGTCCAGAGGCCTGAGCTCATTCAGTGTGAGAGTCACCTGAAATCAGAGCAACACTGATGTTTTTAGTTTCTTGCTATCCCATGAAAGAAACTAACTGTGTTGGCTGATGAAAGTGGTCTGCTCCTGGGCCTTTTCTGCTGAAGCCAGGGTCTGACTACAGAGCCCCAATGCCCTACAGCAACTCCATATGCCCCAGTTCCAGAGGATTTGGCAGGAAAATACTCTCTGGGAAAGCTTTGGGATGCTCTCACATGACTCAGTGAGGGAAGGTTTCCTTCACTGTTTGTGGCAACTTCCCTCAAAGATCTTCCCTGATTTTCTGTGTTTCCATCTTCCTCTTAAACATCATAACTAAAATCTGAGAAAGGTGGCAATTGATGACTCTTGCTTCTTGTTTTATTAATAACCTGTTCTATTCATGCCTTCTCCTGTTTTTCCACCCAAGGAGCTCTGTTGGGTTTGTCATTTTACACTATGCACAGATCTGGTCTTCAAATGTCAACAGAAATTCTACAGACATAGATTCCTATTTCCTCTGTTTTCTTCACCTAAATGTGGGTATGGTTTTGTAGTGGAGAGCTCCATGCTGACAGTTAGTCTGAGTTTTGGGGTGCATCTCTATGCTAGTCCCCATAATGGAACTGACTGCTCCTTCAGAACTCCATGGCTGAGCTTGGCTCTCATTCACACATTGCACAGTGTCTCTGAATATACTTCCCTTGAATGAACTTCTTTTTGTCACACATATTTGAAAACTTTCCAATCTCTGATGCTCTTAGAGTTCAGACAACTCCCATGGGCTTAGTCATTGGAGAGATGGTTGGGAGGCAAATCTTAGCTACAAGGGATCTCAAGATAGTCTACTCTTGGCCTCCTGCTGTGAATGTCTGGTTCCTCTCTGGGGAAGGGCCTGCTTGCACTTTCTGGGTCTTTTTTAGAAAGCACTCAGTCCAACTAGATGACTCCTCTCTTAGCTTAGCATGAACCACAGGGACCCAGACTCCTGTGGAGCATCATAGCAGATGGCCCAATTATACCTTTGAGCTATTGTCACTGCCCCGACTCATGACTCTGCCCCGTTCTCACCTTCTGACATTCTTTCTACTCATTCTGTCAAGTTCTCTGATATTAAAAAAAAAATGCCCTCTGAGCTTTTGATCATTAGCACACTACATTAGCATCTTGATTAAAAATTCAGTGGAATCTACATGAAATTGGTTATTCCTGGCCCTATTTATTTTTATTTTATTATTTGTTTTTTGAGACAGAGTTTCTCTGTGTAGCTTTGTGCCTTTCCTGGAACTCACTCTGTAGCCCAGGCTGGCCTTGAACTCACAGAGATCTGCCTGGCTCTGCCTCCCGAGTGCTGGGATTAAAGGCGTGCGCCGCCGCCGCCACCACCGCTGGGCTTTATTCTTGACCCTATTGCTAGGACCAATCAGGATAAATCAGCTTCTTTGAAGCTGCCCTAGTTGTGAGGCAGAGATACTCTGGTCAACTAGAGATGCAGCATGACAGGTCACATGATTGAGACTACACATTTCTACAAGAGGAGTCTTCTCTAGTGTGCACACACCAATGCAGAGGAGACACTCCAAGATTGTCCCTCTGGCAGACATGTTCATTTGGTAGGTGCATTAGCTTTTTTTTCTTGCTGTTGTGATAACTTACCCCAAAGAAGCAACTGAAGGGAGGAAGGATTTATTTTGGTTCATGGTTTGAGAAAGCACAGTCCACTACTCCAGGAAAGATATGAAAATGGGAGTGGCTTTTGGTTATGGCAATGAGAGCATGAGGCAGCTGGCTATGTCATGGTGGTAGTCAGGAAAGAAAAGGGTCAGGCCAAAACAAGGTCAACTATAGCTCCTTGGCCATGCTTCAAGGCCCTACAACTAGGTTCCACGTCTCTAAGTTTCCATAACCTTCCAAAACAGCACTACCAGCTAGGGACCAAGTATTGAAACTCATGGAAACAGTTTACATATGAACTATTAACAAGATCAATCCCTAACTCCCATAGGCATGTGGCTATCTTATATTGAAAAATGCATTTAGTCTAACTTCAAAGTTCCCATGATCTTATAGTTACAACACTGTTCAAACGTCTGAGGTCTAGAGTCTTGTCTAAGACTCAAGGCAATCTCTTAAAGTAAGCCACTATAAGAAACAAACAAACAAACACACACACACACATTCAAAACAAAAACAAAACAATGAAAACAAAAAACAAGTTACATAATATCAACATAAAATGGTACAGAGTCAACATTATTGATGAAAAGACAGGAATAAGAACATAACAAGAGAAGAGCAGCACAAATCAGGATAAAAAAACTAGTGGACAAATACACAACCCTGTAGCTCCAAAGTCTGGCATCTTGGTGGGGTACTTGGTAATATTATTTAGGACCAGACAGATTTGGTTAGCTCTGCCTCTACTGATCTATTGCCCGGGGCACACAGAGCTCTCTTATGCCATCTTCTCCATGTTTCTGCAATCTTCGATGTTCTGGGGGTATCCATTACAACATAGGTTTTACCATAGCCCACCAGGAGGTCCATGTAGAGAATCCATCCCAACTTAAGTGACTTTCCAGAACCTTGACACAAGCCTCCATGACCTGCCTCCTCTTGCATTTACATGCCTGAAAAATCAGCACCATGTGGATGCTGCTGCTGCCCAGTTATGTTGGCAACTTGGGAAGCAGCTTGCCCCTTTTGGGCCATGACTTCAGCAGCCTAATGCTTGCATAACTGAAGTGCTGAAAACTTTTCCAAAAGTGTCCGTTTTGGAGCAGAGAAGCCCTATGGAGGCTGTACCCTCTCGGCTACCCTCCTTTACGTGAATTTGTATTTCTACAATCTGAATACTCGGATAGATGGTAACTCTCTCTTCAGGCTCCATTCCTGTGATCCCATTGCAGAGTGTGAAGTTTCTCCTAATCATGGTAGTCTCTCCAGTGATCATCATTTCTTTGTCCTTATCTGCTTAGCCTACATATTTAAATTCAATCAAGCTTCTTTTCTTGACAAACTGAACTTTAAAAACCATTCAGCTTCAGTTTCTTCTATCTCTCTCAATATTCTCTCTCTCCCACTCAATCAGCCTCTTTCCCTCTCCCAACCCTTCTTCCTCTAATCTCTTTACCTTTCATTATAAGTCTAGTTAAGAGCATGAGCAGTAATCATGCCCCAACCTGGGTTTTGGTAATGGCTTAAAATGTCCTTGGCCACATAAATTTGTAAATTCATTTTGAATGTAGCCCCACCAGATTTCGGGATGTGGTGTTGTGGAGTATTTTTCTCTTGGCATGACATGGCTATTACCATCTTAAGATGGTAGAGTAGCTGTGATAACCTGCAAAGTCCCCCACAAGAATGGGTTTGTTGACATTCCCTCAGAGCTGGAGGGCATGGGGAAGATCATTAGTCCTCCACCTGGTATGACAGTCACTCATTTCTCGCTGCTGTGTGTAACTCTGCCTTAGCTGTATGTGGTCTTATGAGGTATAGTGTATATAGGAGGAAGACTGTCTGAAGGGGGAACTCAATCTAGACAGCTTTCAAGAAGCTGTTATCCATGCAGGGTGGAGCTTCTTGGTGACACAGCTGTTTTGGAGGTCATCATCATTTCTGTTAGTAACCTTTCACTCATAGTTCTGTAAACAAATCTAATAAACATTTTTCCACCAAGTTGTATTTGGATGGAATGATTTCTTAAATCTGTCATTGGTGCCCAAATCTGAAGTGAACACACATTTGTTCAGGTCTCTCTAAGTAAAGTTAACACAGGTTAACATAGCTAGATGCTTTGCCAGAATGCATCTTAGATATGTTCATCTGCTTCCTGGAAGAATTCTTGTGTCCTAAATCCTCTTGAGAACAGTCTTTAATGTATACCTTTAATAACCTCAGTAAGCTCTGATTATAACATTCCATGTCATCTCTAACCTACAGATGCGTTCTTCCACATTTCTCCCACAAATAAGTTCCAAGGGTCCTAGAATCATGTTGTTGGGTTTATTGTGGCAATAACCCCATTTCTGGCACCATTTTTATATTAACTACTTTTCTTATTTCTGTAATAGAGTAGCTGGAAGTGGTGTGAGGGAAGGATTTATTTTTGTTTCTGGTTTGAGAAGGTGCAGTCCATCATGGCAGAAAAAGGCAAGGAGATAGGAGCGGTTCATGGCAGTGACAGCAGGAACATGAAGTGGCTGGTTACACTGTGTTGTCAGTCAGAAAGCAGGAAGCTTGGGCCAGAATTTAGGATGGCTATAACCCACTAGCCACAACCCTAAGGTCCTATATCTGCCAGCTAGGCCCCTGTCCAAAGGTTTTACAACCTCCCAAAACACTACTACCAGCTGGGGAGCACATGTTTAAACACATGAACTTATGGGGGATATTCACATCATAACAGTAGGGCGTCTCCAGACTATCAAGATTTTATCTATATCATATTCCATTTCATAAGGTTACCACAGATCACTCTTCTAATTTCTGTTGTTCATCTTCTCCTTCCTCTTCCTCCTCCACTCATTTTATTCTTCTCCAGTTTTAGTACTTTAAGTACCCCTTTAAACAAATCTGATTGTATCCTTAATGGAAAGTCATAGCAGTAAAAATACTGCATTACAGAGCTTGAGTATTCTGTGTTTTGAAACCCAGAATTTTCCTTCTGAATGGCTAGATTAGTTTATATTTGGGCCTGCAGTCCATAAAAATGACTGTGCCAAAGTCTGATTGTTAACTTATATTTCTGTTTGTGGATAACTTGCTAGAAATCTATGTAGAAATCTATTGATTTAATTTTTATGTCTTCTATAGCAAAGCAATGGGCATTTAAAATTTTTTTCTTTTAATTATTTATGTCATATATAACCATGCTTTTTGTCTTTATTATTCTTATATTCATTTTCACTCACTAATTAGTTTAGAAGAGCCTCTATATATTTATGCTATTGTTCCTTTGTCCTTTTCTATGGTTTTCTTTGTAGATCTTTGACATTTCAAGTCCTAATTTTGATAGTAGTAAGTTAATTCATAAATTTATTTAACAAAAAATTGTTTGGGAAATAGCAGTGATGATAGACAATGACTTTCATCATGAGAGCTAATTTGCAGGGGAGAGTGATGGAGTCACATAATCAACAAATAAAACATGCAAAATGCCAGAAAGTCATCAACCTTAAGAAGCCATGTGAAGCTGGAAAAAGGTGCAGGTCTGTCTGGGTTGCTGCTTATGTGTGGGAAAGTAGGGATGGGTGGCCCTTTCTGAGCAGGAACTTTCATGAAAGGAATGAGTTGTGTGGCTGTAGCACCAAGTGTGTCAGGCTTCTATGTCCCGATGGGAACAGCTAATGCCAAAGCTGCTCAATGTGTTGCGGACAGCAAGAATCCCATTGTGGCTGGAGCAGCAGGGGGCACAAGGAAGAGTGATGGGAACAGAGGCTGTAGAACCTGGCAGATAATGCTCACCTGCTTGGAAAAGCCACATGAGAAGATTTAGAAATTGTGAATCCAGTCATTAAACATCGTTATTATTGCAACTTAAATTATATAAAATTAAAATGAGTACACGGAACTAGATCTCGTGTCTGGCTACTTAGTCTGAATATTACCTCTGCTTGCTGAAGTTGACTGCAACCGTTTTGTGTGTATGATGGAAATGCCACATAACCTCATGCATGCTCCATGGCTCTGCACTCAGTGACAGACAGCAAGTTGGAAGCTTGAAGCTGGCCATAGAGAATATAGATAAACCATGGAAATCAGCAAATTCTGAAAATCCATAGCGACTTTATTTAGTTGATGAACTAGATCAGTGTTTCTCAATCTGTGGGTCATGACCCCTTTGGGGGATCACATATCAGATATCCTGCATATCCTATATTTATATCATGACTCATAACAGTAGCAAAATTACAATTATGAAATAACAACAAAACAGTTTTATGGTTGGGGGTCACTACACACGAGGACTTTTTCTCAAATTATGAACCGAAATAAACCCTTTCTTCCTTAACTTGCTTTTGTATTGACCACAGCAACAAGACAAGTAAGCAACGCACAATCATTACGCATTACCTAGCTGGGCCCCAAACCTTGTTCACACCACTGGTAAACAAAGGAAGTTCCCTGTGGTTCTCATTGTTTCATTTTTTTTTCTTGCTCATCAATATAAAGAACCGTGTCAACCAGGAAGTACTCTCACTTAACAATTGTAGCCATAGATTTACTAAAATTACAAGTCTGGGGAACAAGTGAAGCTTATGAAATTTACTAATTATATGCAATTTTCAATGAAGAATAAATACTTCATAGCTCATTGCTAGTTGCAAGTTATGTGCAACACGTCTTTTATATGAAGTAAGACTTACAGTAAGCGTGTTTGTGCATGCATGTGGAGGCATCCTTTGTTTTAAACTTCTGGCTGTTGAGCATCAGGTCCATGGATCACTAGAGCCAGCAACAGAGCTATAGAGCACTGTAGGCTAAAGCCACATTGTGTATATTTACTCTATGTGTGATTGAAAGGTAAGATGGGTTCTGAGCAAAGAAAAGACATGACTAGTTATGAGGTCTAGAAGAATCAGTCTGGCTGCTGTAGAAAAGATGGAATAAGGCGGCCAGAGAAGAAGCAAAGGGAGCTTGAAGGAGTGTATTGCAGTGCCTATACTGCAGCTAGAGAGCTTACATCATCAAGGAAGGGCAGAGAAATGCCAAGTGGCTGTTTTCAAGATAGTAATTTAAATGTGTCCATGATCTTTCCTGATAGATTAGATGGGAAGTTGAGAGGAAGAGAGATGTCGAATTATTTCTGTGAGTTTTCTTAAAGTTTTTGGTGAATTTAAAAAATAACAAATAATGCATAGTAATTTAATGCATATATTCATTGTTTAATGTTTAAATTATGTTAAACTTATCTATATCCTCATTTATATTTTTTGTTTGTTGAGTTTTGTGATAGGGGCTTACTATGTAACCTGGGCTAACTTCAAATTTGCAGTCTTCTTCCTCTGCCTCCTGTGTGCTGGGATTATAGATGTGTGCTACCATGTCCAGATCATCTTTTGTCATTTCCTTATGACGAAAACACTTAAGATTGTTTCTTCTAGTTTTTGAAAGACACAGTAGATCCTCAGTGACTGTTACCACCCTGTAGTTCTACAGCATGTCAGAGCTTGTTTGTTGTTCAGCTTTCCATTGCTGTGATGAAATGCTTGAGGTAGCCAGCTTAAAGAAGGAAAATTTTATTTAGTGCTGTTGTTTTTGAACTGTGGTGAGCAGAATATCATGGCAGGAGCGTGTACTGTAGCAAGTGTTCGCCCTCAAGGTGCTTTGAAAGGGGAATGAGAAGAGGGAGAGCATCAAGATATCTTTTATGCAAGTGACCTATTTCCTCCAATGAGAACCACCTCTTGAGGTTTTCAAGCACTCCACATAGTGCCTTTTCCTGTAGACAAAGCCTTCAACATGTGGCCTTTGGTGGGCATTAAAGATCCAAACCATAAAACTCTTATCTAACTATAACTTATACTGATCAATTATCCTTTCCTTGTTCTTCCATTCCTTTCACTCTTCCCAGCTCCAGCAACAGTAACTGCCATTTTGGTACGGGCGATGGAAACCAGTCAGCCCGCACCACCTCACTGTGTGGGTGGCAGGCACTGCTATGATGAACAAGTATGTGATGGAGAGGTAGGAAAGATAGAAAAATTGAGCAGTATGTGTGCTACAGAGAGAGGAGGAACAGAAGACACAACAACACTGACAGGTATGAATGAAGGCTCAGGTTGACATGTTGTTGTTGCCCAGTAGGGCTGGCAAGGTGATATACAACAGCCTGGAGCTCACACAGATGCAGACTCAGCATCCAAACATGCAACCTGGGCTCTGGGCATCAACTGAGGCCTGAGATGAGGAACAGTTCACTTTCTGGAGTGGACCTCCTCAATGAACCACTGTGTGCTGTGGAATAACCCTCTTGCACACTGTAAAGATTTGTCACTTGAATTGGTTTAATAAAATGCTGATTGGTCAGTAGCCAGGCAGGAAGACTAGGCTGGACAACCAAATTGAGAATGCTGGTAAGGAAAAGGGTGGAGTCAAGAGTTGCCAGCAGAAGCAAAGAGAGCGAGATGGGAATGCCATACTGAAAAAAGGTACCAAGCCATGTGGCAATGCATAAATAGAAATATGGGTTAATTTATGTGTAAAAGTTAGCTAGTAACAAGCCTGAGCTATTGGTCAAGCATTTACAGTTCATATTCAGCCTGAGTTAGTTATTTGGGATGGGGCGGTCGGGACAGGGAACGTCCATTTACAATTGTGGTCCTTGATGCCACTGGAGGCCATGTTGGTGTCAATGGTCCATGCTGCTGCCCCAGGCTGTGATGAAGCCTGAGATCCATCTGAACATATGCAGTCTGTGCCACTGACTAAAGCCTTGGTGATGTCCTTGGACTTTGCTGCCTTGGGAGGCCATGTGGATGTAAGTGACCTATGTAGCCATCTGAGGCCTTTCTGTGACCTGTGTTGCCACCTAGGGCCTTTTGAATGTCTGTGGTCAGTGCTGCCACCTGAAGCCATGTTGATGCCCAAGGGCCAAGCTGCAAGCCAGGAGCCATGTAGAAGTGAGTGGCCCATGCAGCTTCCTGGGGCCACACTGATGTCCCTGGTCCATGCTGCTGTTGAGAGCCATGTGTAGGTCAGTGGTCCTTATGTGGCCTGGGGTGCTGGGTTGATGTCTGTGGCCTGTGTTACCACTGAAGGCCCTGTGGATATCTGTGGTCTTTGCTATAGCCTGAAACCATGTTCATATCCATGGGCCATGCTGCCACCAGGGGCCATGTTGATGTGAGTGGCCTGCACTGTCATCTGAGGTCATGATGATGACTGGGTCTGTGCTGCCACTGAGGGCCATGGCTGGGCTCATGGTCCTACTGCAGCTAGGGTCTGTGTTGATGTCCATGGCTTGTATTACCGCTGAAGGCCATGCAGATGTCTATGGTCTGTGCTGCAGCCTGAAGCCATATTGATGTCTATGGGGCTGTGCTGTCTCAGGGGGCCATACTGATGTGAGTAGCCTGTACTGCCACCTGAGGTCATGGTAATGTCTAGATCCATGTTGCTGCCAAGGGCCATGTCTGGGGCCAAGGTCCTACTGCAGCTGGGTTCTGTGTTGATGTCTGTGGTCCATGTTACCACCAAAAAGAGCAAGGAAGCTACTTTTGCAGGGATATTGATGACTGCAGACTCATAGTTGAGAAAAAAGGACATGGAAGGCTTCTGTGACAACTTCTAACCCCCAGCCCCTTCCCTCCACCCCATAAAAGTAACAGCCTAGACAGGAAGCCATCTAGGAGAACTCTTATAAAATGTGATGTGGATGTTGAAGTGTAACTCTCCACAATTGATGCCTTCTGGCAAGGATGGGAGAGGAGGTGGGAGTGAGGGTGGAGAACAACTCAGTCCTATTTAAGGGGGAGGCTGCTGAGAATTAGACCATGCTCCAGTGAGTATATGGATAGCACAAATTGTTATTTTTTTATTTTTTTATTTTATTCTTATTTTTGTTTGGGGAGGAGGTACAGTAGTGTGTGTGTGAGAACATGGAATGTCTGGGAAGTGAGTGTGATTGGAATGCATGATGTAAAATTCCCAAAGAATCAATAAAAATATTATGTTGGAAAAAATCTTTAGATCCTGTATCTGAGTGAGGTCATGTGATATTTGTCTTTCTGTGCAAGGCTTACTTACCTTAACAGTCTCCAGTTTCACTCATGTTGTCACAAGGACTAGATTTTTTTTCTTTTTAATGATATAATAGTATTCCATGATCTGTAGGCATGACATTTTTCTTTATGCATTCTATTTATTGAAGCCTTGTTCATAATAGCTAAGAAATCTGAGCAACCTACATGTTCATTATCTGTTAGGATTTCAATGACAGCTACTGCAAAGAAGGAGGTGCCTGTTTCTGAATTAGGAGAGGTGCATCTTGGGTGGTAAAGCTAAGGGTTTGGTTTTGAGTGCATTGTGACCCTCCTGAGTTAGGAGCATGAGAAGTACCCAGGCTAAGTGAACCGGCATGTGGTGTTCGAAAGCACCAAGAAAGTACTTAAAGGGACCAAAAGAAATGAGGCAGTCAACACGTGAGAGCAACAGGGAGGAACATGTGAACGTGGAGCTCTGGAGGGTCCCGTTCTTAGGTGCTGCAGATATGAAGAAAGACCAGGAATGCAAAGCCTCCCATCCCTTATGCAAACTGTCTTTGGTGTCTGCCTTTACCACCTATTTCTGCACCAGTAATACATCACTTGAATTCCTGCAGCTTTGTGATAGATTTTTAATGATAGATTTTAATATCAGGTAGAGTCAGCTCTTGCCTCATTTTCATAATTTTCTCCCTTGTCTTCTGAATTTATTTATCTAGATATACTTTTAGATAGCAGTGCCTGTGTTGAAACAAGTTGATGACTAAACTTTAAATCATTTATGATTTAATTGATACCTTTATGATATTAAGTCTTACTTTCTAAGGGAAGTGTATTTCTCTCCATTTATTCAAATACATTTTATATGCCTTTGTAAGGTTTTAAAATCTTCTCTATAAAGGCTCTAAATAAGTTTTGATTAGTTTATTCCTGCACATCTATATTTCCTCTGTTGTAAATTGAATACTTTCTCTTCATTGTTTTTCTAGCCAGTTGTTGCTAATATATAGGGAAGTTATTCATTTTTTGTATACCCAATTTTTATCCACAGACAGACTAAATACTCTTACTCATTTTGAAGGATCTTTAGTTCTTTAGAGCTTGCCAGAACAATAATTATGATGATAATTCAGAAAATAACAATGTTAAGCATTATTTTCAAATACTCCTTCTTTTGTCTTCAGGGTTGAGATAATTAGCAGGGCCCAAAGTAGACTCTCTTTTGTTTTCCCAGAATGCAGAGGAGAAAGGCACTCATTTCAGTGTTAATTGTGCTGTTAGCTAGGTTCATTGAGATAAGTTGGTGTTCATAAGAAGCAGTTGCATTCTTGTTAAAAGTACAGAGAAGCTTCACAAGTGGTCAAAATGCAGAGTATAAGTGAGCCACCTAAAAGTTGTACATCGACGTTGCATACCCTCCCCTCAGAGCTCAGGGCTCAGGGCCCATTGCAGAAGAGGGGTGGAAAAACTGTGAGAGCCAGAGTTCAGGGAGAACTGAGGTGAAACTCTCTTTTGGATATGACTGGGAGATTGCACTCATGAATGCAAGGCAGATAAAGTTGACTGCCCAAGACCCACAGAAGAGCAAACTGTTCAACAGTACAGCGTTGATTAAGAATGGGGACAAAACCCTAACCCTAGCGGAGGAGCTATTGACAGTTGATGGCTTGGAGGGGAGGAAGAGTGAGTTTTCTTTAGGGGTGTGCTCCCTGATAAGTTACCCATGTCAGTGTATGGCTCTTCACCCATGCACATATAGGGTTCTCTAATTAATTGCACTCCATGGACAAAGAAGAAGAAGAAGAAGAAGAAGAAGAAGAAGAAGAAGAAGAAGAAAGATAGATATCAACTTGGGAGAGGGATGGAGGGATGTTGGGAGATATAGGAGGATTAGAAAAGGGAGGGGAATATGATAATATATGAATATATATGTAAAATATATATGAAATTCTTAAAGAATAAATAGAATATTATATCTTTAAATATCTTAAAATAAATAAAACACAATACAGAGTCTAGAACTCATTTCTAGGATCTAGAGGTATGGGATGAGATTCAGCAGTCAAGATTTGTGTCTAGCAACTCAATCCATTCCATGGTATGTAGACTTTTGCCTAAAGATACCCTCATTATACTAAAATAGCATTCTCCCATGTGCAATTGAATTTTATCAAATCCTTTTTTATCCTCCATAAAATGTGAATCATCTTTAGTGAAATAATATGATAGATTCTAATATCAAATAAGTTCAGTTAGGTTATTAAAATGGTCCTTTTAATTGTACTTTAAGCATTTAAATTCTCACATCCATAGTCAAAAGTAGTTTGGTTTAGAGATTATTTTGGAGTTTACTTTGTTGGATATACTTTCCAAAAGCAGGAACATTTGAGCTTAAAATAAATCCGAAATATTTCATACAATCTATGGTTTCATTTAAGATTTATACAAATAAGTGTACATGCACAAATATAATTTTGTGTGACATGCACTGTCATTTAAGCTTTCAAATTCATTTCCTTACAAATTTGGGGGCCTGATGCATTTATCTACAGTGCCTGATTCAGCTTCCCAGTGACCCCAAATTATTTATCTACTTAGGTTTTCTTCAGTCTTCAGGCATTTTTCTAGAAAATTATTGTTTTATTCTAGTCTACCTTTCTGAAAATTTTAGTATGGAGTTTCAGGTAAGATTTCAAAAATTTTCTTTTTAAAAATTGTGTGTATGTGCACACTGTAAGTGCGGGGACCCTCAAGGTCCATAAGAGGGTGTCATACCCTCTGGAACTGTGGTTGCAGGCAGTTGAGAGCTGCACAATGTGGGTTCTGGGAGCTGAACTCAGGTCAGGTCTGCTATAAGAGCAGTACGCACTCTCAGCCACTGAGCCATCTCTTCAGCCTCACTTTGTTTTAAATTAACACTGTTTGGGTGTGTACCATTATTAAGTCTAAATTTCAGTATTTCTGATTGACTTTGATTTAATGAGTGTGTTATCAGCTTTGGACTTACTTTTATCAGTTGTTCAGATAACTTCATACTTTATATTTAGTTCTAGTGGTGACTTTTCTTTAAAGTTTCTCTGTTTCTTAGGTTGACAGTGAGGGATTCAATTGTCTCCACTCGTGCTTCAGGCTTTAAGCATTTGAGAATCATTCGGTTTTCTTAAGATCACTTTGAACTCACTCAGTGTGTTTTAACTCAGACTCCTAGAGTCTTCTTGATGTATTCTAAATCCAGTTAATATTTGTTCTTCTTTCACTATAAATAATATAGTTTAATAATAAATTGCCCCTGAGAATTTCTAGTCTCTGGCATTTTTATTCATATATATGATGTTGTTTGATTATTTTCACCCCATTTCCCCACTAATAGCTCTAAGATTCACTCCTAGATCTATCTCTTCCCAACTTCATGTGATTTCTTGGTGTTCATTTATTTTATTTATTTATTTTTTGTAACCCACCAAATCCAATTTGTGCAGCCACTAAATTCAAGGGTGGGAGGCTACCTACTGGAGCATAGGTAACCTATAAAGGCCACAGCTTTAAAGGAAATTGGCTATCCATCTCTCAGCAGCCATCAACTCATCAACTGTCAACATCTCAGTGGAAGCTACTGAGCCTCACTACTTCTTCATGCAGAAATTTTGATTGGCTTCGATTTGTACTGGTCTTGTCCAGGCAACCACAGCTGCTTTGTGTTCTTGGGGGCAGCAGCCCTATAATTTCCAGAAGACTGTTTTGCTCTGGTCTGGCTCTTACAATTTTTTCACTCCCTCTTCTATAATAGATATAGAGGTCCTCAGTGTTCTCAGTGGCTGAGAAATCCCCTGATGCTTATTCTCTGCACTTTGGAGAGTTTTGAGTTTCTAAGTTAATCACTATCCACAACACAAAGAAATTTGTTTGATGTGATATTAGAGCTACACTAATATATGGGTATGGAGATGTGACTTGGGAAGAGATTTTGATACTCTGTCCATTTAGCAAGAGAATAGTAGTAGGTTCAACCCTGGGGCATATGAGCTCCCCAACCATGGGTTCTTGGCCAGATTTCCTGTAATGGGCATGTATTTCCTCTTGTGGAACAGCCCTTAAATCTAAACAGAAAACCACTGGTTACCTCCATAACATTTGCCCCAGTGTTATGCACTGTACCCATGGCCATATCTAGTCAGACTGGATACTATTGTAGCTCACAGAGTTCACAGCTGGGTGAGGCTGTTGATTACCATCCTCCTTTCCCAGGCACCCTAGTTCCTTCTAGCACCGTGGTGCTCAACCTTCCTAATGCTGCAACCCTTTAATGCAGTTATTCATGTTGTGATGACCCCCCCAACCATAAAATTATTTTTGTTGCTACTTCATAACTGTAATTTTGCTACTGTTATGAATCATAATGTAAATAACTGTGTTTTCTGATGGTCTTAGACGACCCCTATGATAGTATCCTTCGACACCCAAAGAGGTCATGACCCGTAGGTTGAGAACTACTGTTCTAGTACTATGGAAGCTAATCAGCAGGGAGGAAGATTCTTGGCCAGCACCAACTTTGATTTTTCATGTCCTGTAACCAAAGTGTGCAGTGTTTTCAACAATGGTGTCTTATCATCAAGTTCCAGCAGACAAATGAGCAGTGGTGATAGCCTGTACTGTTTGGGGTGGTCTCTGGGACATCCCTGATCAACAGTTCAGGGAGAGGTATCCTGCACCTGACACTGAACTTCTTGCTTGGCAACCCATGGCTTCTGGGAGGAACATCATCCCTTGTGTAAGGTAACTCCAATTAAGCTCTTCTTTATGAATACGGTATAGACCATTGTTATTCCTCTTGGGGAAGCATTCTAGAAAATACATAATCAGAATCATTTAAGTGTAACATGAACCATGGAAAACATCTGTGTAATATTTACTCTTAAAGTAAAAATTTCTAACATACAGACATGTACATGTATTCATAAGTACAAATGCATATGTCGGCATTCCATATTTCCTTACAGTGTCTTACCCGTATCACCAAATGTACTTCACATCTCGATGCTTATCCAGTATGCCCCGTATTTATAGAGGTTCACATCTCTTACCTCTACTATGCTTCTGTCGTTTGCACTTTAAGTATTTTGATATGGTGTTTTTCCATATAGGATGTCTGATGGCCACTGTGTTTTCACAGTAAGTTCTCAGTTTAATCAACATTAGATTCACACATTTTTCATATCATTCAATTAAAATTTTTATCATTAAGGCTAATGTCATGCTGCTTACTATTTTAATGCTTTTTTGGCCTGGTTTCAATTTTTAACTATCACTATTACAATCCATATTTAATATTTATGTTTGCTTATGTATCTTTGCCACTTTTTCTGATTTTCAACTTTTTATATGTCCTATTTCAGAAAGACACTAAAATGTTGTTTTTGTTTATTTATAAACAAAACATCTCTGTATGATGTCAGGAAGCTTGGTCTATTTGTGCACATGTGGAGGCTGGGATTGGTGTGGGGCCATCTTCTTCAATCATTCATCCACCTTATTCTTTGAGACACAGTCTCTCACTGAACCTGGAAGTCACTATTTCTCGTAGGCAGGTTGGCAGGAGCCCTCAAGGCCCACCTGAGTCCTCATCCACTTGTTTTTGTTTGTTCTCACGCTGTACTGTGAGAGCACAGATGTCCTCATCAGTCTTTTGTCCCGATGTTGGGGTGGTATTTACTCAACTCTTCATTTAGTAGTCCCTAGGACATTTTTCGAAACATTTCTCAATCTATATTAAGGATTAAATGTAACCTTTTGAAGTTTACTTTAAAATAATGAATTTAGTGATCTCTTCTTCAACCTCCCCTATCAACCTAGCATTGCCTGACCTGTAGTAAATGCAATCTGAGGTTTTAAATTAATGAAATGTAATTATTATTTGATATGCCAGATGTATTTTTTCAATAATGATTTTTGACACTGGTGTTCAATTTTGTATCCATTCATAACAATTATTTAGACTTTTCTCTTTTGTAACCCAGTTAGGATTAACTAGCAGTAATTAGATTTTGTAATTCTTGTCTAGATTTTATAATTCTTAAACTTTTAATTTACTTCATCCACCAGTTGCTGAAAGTACAGATTCCAGTAAGTCTTGTAGGATGAGTCCTTGCAGGACTACGATAGCATTATATTTTACATTTTGAACATAAATTGTTTTTTTTGTTGTTGTTTTTAACTAATTTTTACTGAATTTATTGTTTGACAATTTCATACATGTATATAGTCAGTGCATTCTGATTCCTGTACCCTCTCATCTCCCTCCCACCCCTCTTTCTCCCCTCTTCCTACAAGCCCCTTTTCCATATTCATAGAGACAGGTTCTCATGTAGCCCAGTGTGGTCTTAAACTTGCTATACAGCCAAAGCTGGCTTTGACCTCTTGACCCTCCTGCCTTCTCCCCCAATGCTGTGGTTACAGACCTGTGCCACCACCCTGGCTGATAAGTTCCTTATGAATTAGACTCTTCTTTCCATCAATGTCCTGCATATTAATAATTGACTTTTGGATTTTCAGGTCTCCAAACCCTTTCATCTGCAAAGAGGACATTCCTGATCAGAACAATTTTCTCTTTTTGCTGGTGACTTATACTTTTTTTTGTCACTGGAGGTGATTTGACATGGAGGTTAGATGGACAGAGCTTGGTTTATAAGATCAACTGTGCTCCAACCCTGGGTCAGTCATTCAACACTTGCATGGCTGTGGGCCATTAACTCCCATGCTTCTGTTTGCTGGCCTACAAAATGGGAATGATCAGAACCTTCTTTTAACAGGTCAATATATGTCTGCATACAGTGTATGTTACATGTGTGTTTGTACATGTAGATGTTTGTGTGGATGGATTACTCAGGGAGATGAAGAGAGCGCAGCAAGACACTGGCTGAGTTTTGTGTATGGTTTACCTAATGCCTTTATTCTCACTGCTTTTTCTTTTTAATTTTATAAACTTTATTATAAAAATTGCAACTAAGTAGAAACATCACACACAAAAATTAACCAGATCCAAAGTCTATACAATGCAATGAACGGTTAGAATTCTATACAGTTAGAATTCTGTTCTAAAATACGGTTAGAATTCTATACAGTTAGAATTGGCATTTGAAATGGAAACTGTCACACTTTACTTAAATTTTATACTTTCATTATTTAATATAGCATATGCACTTATCCACCACTGACCCCATAAACTCTATAACAGAATTAGAACTAGAAAAACAAATAGCTGAATATCCTCCTTAATGACTCGTGTCCTCTCCCTGCATCCAGTCCTTCCTCATCTTGTTATATTTAGCCGTTCTTGTTCTCTTTTCTTTGAGTTATACTGTACCCACATGTACAATTGTTTACATATATACACACATATTATTGCTTAGATTCTGCATGTGAGAGAGAATATGCCATCTATGTCTTCCTGAGATTGTGTGATCTCTCTTCACATTATACTTTCTAAGTCCACCAATTTTCCTGCAAATTTTTAACTTTATTTTTCTTTAGAACTAAGCAGTACTCACACACGTGCATGTGTGTGTGTGTGTGTGTGTGTGTGTGTGTGTGTGTGTGTGTGTGTGAGTGTATCTCCAATTTTCAGTATCCATTTATCTGTTTATGGACAGCTAAGTTGATTCCAGTTCTTTGCTATAGTGAATGAAGCAGTGATAATCAGACTGTTTATCCAATTTCTTTGTTCTTCTCTTTCTTTTCTTTCGGTCATTTATTTTTATTTTGATAATTTAAAGGAATGTCATCATGGTGCTGGAGAGATAGCTTAGCAGTTAAGAGTGTTTATTGCTCTTGCAGGAGTCTGAGGTTCAGTTCCAAGCACTCATATGGTAGCTCACAACTATCTATCATAACCCAGTTCCAGAGGATTCTATGCCCTCTTCTCCACCAGCCTGTACACATGTGGTGCACATACATATGTTTAGGCAAAACACCCAAACACATACAATCACAATCAATTGATCTTTAAAAACCTAAAAGAATATCATTTCTCTCTACTGTCACTCCCTCGGTCATCTCTTACCTCAGTTAACACAAGAGATTGCTGTGTCTTTCTGAAGTTGGGCATGCACTCATCAAGTTGACTATCTGGGAGATAGAGCTCTCCACAGGACAGCATATCCCTACTCTAGACTCTCTGTGACCCCTGTCTACCTGCGCACAGGCTCTGGCTAATGAGCAGGCTTCACACAAGTGCCAGCCAACCATGCTTCAGAAACAGGGTCATCTCTCGCTCTCAAATTCCAACTTGCTTTTTAAAACCTAACTGTAACCCCATCCATCCAGGAGCCTCTACAGTCCCCTCTGATTTTGATGCCCATCCCACGTACTCCCATTTGTCACTGTACTAATCCCGTTCTGTCGCTATGCTCCATTCATCTTTTCTCTCTCCAGGTGGCTAGCGCCTGAGGGCTGGAATGGTGCTTAATTCAACTTAACCCCCCTTTCGCCTGACATAGTACTTGGCATGCAGTTACGCATAGCAAACATTTGTTGGGTGATTTAAGAATCGGACGCTGTGCATGGAATTGGAATTGGATTGGCCTCGCACCTTACAGTTACGCATCTTTTCTTCCTCGGCACCTGCTCTTGGCATCTTCTCTTCTGTTGAATTAGCCACACCAGGCGAGGTAGTTGGAGCCTAAGCCCTATAGAATCAGTAAGTGGAAAAACAAGAAGGTTCATTCAAAGCTCAGCCATGTGCCCTAGCAGGCGATGTTAAAGGTCGGATCTGCGGTCCCTGTGCACAGGTGCCCAGGGCACCGCCTACTGCCCGCCTCCAGGTCACCGTTCGGTCCATAAGCACTGCCGGATTCTGGCAGGAAAAGAAACATCTGCACGCTCATATAAGGAAGCTGGAGATGTGAGGGTCTCCTCTGTAATGAACAGTAGTCTGGACGGAGCACTGGGAAGGTTAAAGGTGATTTCCCAGATGGTTCCACTGAAAATTTCAATTCGCCCGCTTAATTCAGGTAGCCTGAATGTCAGAAGCAGACTAGAGCAATTAGGGCGCATGCGCCTCCCTTAGGAGCGCTTTAACAATGCCACTCAACGCTATTACTCCAGAAGTTCTCCATTAGGGCATCCCCAGCCCAGAGGAGGAGGGGCTTTGTCCTGAACCCCACTGTCTTCCAGGCAGGAACAATTTCGGGCTTTTGTTTAATAATAACAATAATAATGAATTAGAACAGGGTAACTTCACCAGGAAATCTAAGTGGCTCCAACCCCGTGTTGAAGTTTGATTCTATTTAACAGCTGCTTTTAAGCTGCTAAACATGTCCAAATGATTAGATTTGGGGGGATTAGAGGGAGGGATGGTGAACTGATGGCTTATCATATAATGAGAAGCCACATTTGAGAAGCACTTTTCCTGTGCCACAGTCCGCTAAATAGCTGAGAGCTACTGCTAGAGTCAGATTAAATCATCAGGGTCACAGGACACGGTGATACTCAGGGATGTCCAGACATTAGGTTTGAATCCCACATTTACTCCATTATATCTGTGATTCGAGGCACGATATTTAACTGTGTAGGGCTACTACAACATGGGGATGATAGCTGAATGATAATTGGATTTGACTGCGACCATGCCTGACCTTGGATAAGAACTCCATGGATGAGGCTACATATTAAGAATCTGTAATCTGAAAATCTGAAATTCAGACTGCTGCAGAATGCCAAACTTTTGAGTGTCATATCTTGGAGCACTTTGATTTTTAAGCATTCCAATTGGACATATTCAGCCCTAAGTCTTAGAAAACACGTCCGAATCCAAAGTCTTCAAATCTGAAACCCTCTTGGCCCCAAGCACTTTGAATGAGGGATACTCAATGTGTAATGTTATGGCTGACTTGTCGAGATCACACAGCAGTGGGTGTAGACTTGACTATCGGTTATTTTTGAGGGGTGGAGGGAGCACATGTGTGTATGTGGTGAGCATGCACGTGTGCAACCAGCGTGTGCAACCAATGTGTGCACATGCTGGTACCTGTGTAGTGTTCGTACATATGTGTATGAGTGTATACTTGTGAACACATACATGTGGAGGCCTCAAGTTAATGTATGGCATTTCCTTGATCATTTTTGATTTTATTTTCTGAGGCAGGGTCTCTTGCTGAACCTGGAGCTTGCCGATTTGGCTAGTCTAGCTAGCCAGCTTGCTCCCGGGATCCTAAGTTTCCGTGTCCCATGTGGATTAACAGACTGGGTGCCACTGCAGCCTAGCTTTTTCTGTGGTGGCTGGGGACCCCAAGTCTGGCCCTTATGCTTGCATGGCCAGTGTTCACCTTATCCAGTGAGGTATCTCCATGGCCACCTCTGTTTTTTATTCCAAGTTCATTATCTGACATATCTTTTTATTTTTATTATTTTAGTTGTAAGAGAAATTTTATTCAGATACAATTAAGAGTGAATTTTTAACAAATACTGGTCTTTCCTTGGAAACTAGGGCTTGGGGGAAATCAAGAGGCTGAGTAAAAATAATAAGACAAATAGCTATGGTCTATGTTTTGTATTAGACTAAAATTGTGGAAACAATCTTCACCGACACATAGGTAAAGTGAGGTAAGACCTTGTGGCGCCACTGTTTCCTAGGCTGTTCATACATGGCTCTGATACAGCAAACTGATATATCTAATAATACTTTTTATCTCAATTTTTAAAAATCTTTTGTTTAAAAAATTTCTTCTACCTATCAGACATATATTGATGACCTCTACACTGAGGAGATATCAATCCATCCTCCAAACATTGGCATCTAAGCAACAGTGAAAGAGGCAGCAAATTGTACTGTAATCACACAGGATCTGTGGTTGAGGCCTGCCTGGGATGCAGTAGATTCACCGAGTGTATCAAGGCCAAGATGATGAACAGTAGCTATTGGTTAAGGCCCAGGCATCAAAGCCAGAAGGTGGTAGATGGTGGTGGGAGAGGCTTTTCTGGAAGTGGTGGTGATGTGGTGTATGTGACTGCAACACAGTGAGGTGTGTCTGGGGCAGAGAGGAAAGGAGGGCATGGAAGGTGAGAGACTGGTGGAGGAAATGGAGGCCGGGTTATGAAGGGTCCCCTATGACCTGCTGTAAGGTTTTGCTCCACAGGGACTGGGGAACCAGTGGATGGAATTTAATAGTAATGCCACTGTTAAATAAATGTTTTAGCAGGCTTTCAAGTGGAGCATAACAAGCTATGAAAGAGAGCAAGGGTCCAGGTTCCAAGAACAATGCTCTGGGCCTCAAAACTAAGCCTGTCAGCTCCTATTCAGAGATGGGCTTCACCAAGAGGCTAGAAAATAAGAAAAAGAGGCTGGGAGAGACTAGTCTGTGGGCCATGGGCTGTGAGTTCAGGAGATCATGAATAGGAAAGTTCTCAGCCATCATAAATTCCAGGGTGAGCCACATCATGGCCTGCAAGAGTAGAATATGGAACCATGGAAGGAAAGGAGGGGATTCAAGGCTAAAAGTGTCGTTGATGGGGGACATTGAAATCACCAGGGATAACGGTGAACATGAGCTAAAGGTTCAAAATGGAATTCGGGTGCCAGTGTTTTTGCTATTTTGATGACCATGGGGTCAGTAGACAATACAGTGGAGGTAAGGAGTTTTCCATAATCATCTTTGGGTCCAAGAAAGATGCAGAACAAACCCCTTCCCTCAAGGAAGCTCGTAGCTAGCTACAGTCTTGCAAGAAGCTGGAAGGGAAATCAGAGACCCAGACTTCAGTTGAAGCAGAAAATGGGTACAGCAATGGAGAGATCAAGACAGAGTGCAATTTTAACAACAGGTCCCAGAAGGACTAAAAAGCCAGTCGTTAGGGCAGAGAAAGACATGCCCCTGCTTACTTTTTTGTCACGGCCCTTGACCTACTTTAACACTGCTACAGTTGACCGGCCTCACCACCCTCATACACCTCTATTGTTGTCTCCTCAATGCTACTCTCTCCTGGTGTATTTTCAGTCTCTTAGGCCAAGTTTCATTTATTTTCATTCACTAGGTATTTGTTGAAAATTGCTTTGTGCTTCCTGGCCCCCTCTCCAATCCTCTCATTAAACATGAGAGCTCTTCAACTCTTGAATGTTCGCTACACGGGCTCTTGATTGGGTACTGTAAATGTTCTCGTGGCTTCCATTTCCTCCTGTCTTGTGAGAGTTCTCTACCAACCCAGATCTTTCATGGAGCTGGAGAATGCAATTCGCAAATTCTCACCCTAGTGTATCCAAGCTCACTCCAGAGTGCCCGAGTGCCCACACTGTATCAAGGCTGCTTCCCCAAAGGTGTTCTCTCTATTTGCAAATAGTACCCTGATGCCTCCTTCCAAAGCATGAGAACAAAACAAATCCAAGCTCATGTTCACTAGTGTATTCATAGTGCTTAGAACAGTAGTGCCTAGTATGTGGTAGGTACTCATGTTCACCTGTTGAATAAATGAAGGAAAGCACAAATGCTTGGTGTGTCCTCTCCACCATTGTGTACATCCAATCAGACCCAAGTTCTCATGGTTTGGGCCAGAAAAGCATGTATCCTTAAGACAGATATGCTTTCCTAGTCATTATTCTCCTACTTCAGAGCCCACCTTCCTTGGAAGGTACCAGGTTTCCCAGCCATGAACCAGGCCTGTTATTCTAGGTTCATAGGTCTATCAGTGCACACTGTGTAGTGCAGACTCCTACGCAATGCCACCAGGGGGATGTTAGAAACAACAGTTCTTTAGACCTCTGGGACAAAAGAACATACAGGCTTTCTGACAAATATAAAATATTGCTCTCCTTAATAACATTATACAACTTTGAACAATAGGCTATTGGGCTTTATTGGTATTTCCCACAGAGCGGTCTACCCAGTCTAAAGTGAACATTGGAGAAGAAGTTTCCATGATCGAATCCAATGAGCCTAGAAGGATGAAACATGTGGAATCATACTACATGTGAGTATTAAAGGAACCAGTGGTTCCTTGAGTAAAAACTCTAAAAGCTTTGCTTCATTTAATGCTGCATTTTGCCCTATTTCTTCTAAAACACAAATTCTTTTTTTAGATAATTTCAATGAACAGCCAACAGAATTAACATTCTGTGAAATATTATTTAGGAACTGGAGCATTACACTCCTTGAAAGTGGGTCTCGCCTTTACCCAAAATGTGTAAGATACTTTTAGAAACCACACGTTGGCAGAATTAAAGTAGTAAACATGAACCCAGTGTGAAGATGAGGTTGGCAGTCTGAGCAAAGCTGTTGATGTTGGATGACAGCTGAACACCTTAGTTTCTACTAGTGACTCATGACCAAGAGGTCCAATATGCTTCAGAGTTCAAGAAAGCATGACGGAAGGGCTGGCAGGATGTCTTGGTAGGAAGAGGCACTTACAATATAAGCCTGATAGCTTAGGTTTGATACCCAGAACCCATGGCAGAAGGAGAAACTAAATTCCCAGGAGCTATCCTCTGACCTTGGGAAGTATGTGCACTGTAGTACACATGCTCCTAAACACACACACACACACACACACACACACACACACACACA
>CABHPR010126952.1:25859-36451 GCA_902168415.1 Peromyscus melanophrys | reverse complement strand
GGTGACTGTGTGAAAACAGGCTTTCTCTCTGTAACCTTATGATCCACAACTTCACTCTTAATTTCTTCTGTCTGAGTTTTTTCAGGTTTAACAAGTTTTTCTAAAACTGTCATCCTGGCACTTAAATTGACTATCTTTTTAAATAGTAAAATGAGTATAAACATGGTAATAAATTGCATAATCCGATCAATATTAATCATCCCATACAGTTGTTCCATTGTCAGACTGCCTAAAATTGCAAACAAAGCCCAATTTTCTTCCAATGCACACAGAAAACCCATTTTTTTTAATGTGGAAAAAATTTCTCTTTTAAATAGTTTCTTTTAAAATATCTGATATGTTAATTGACTTACCAAATCTGCGCAGAACAGTAGAAATCGGAGGGAATTTCAAAACAGCCATCTAGTGTCCAAGGTGAATCGAGAAAGAGAGAGAGAGAGAGAGAGAGAGAGAGAGAGAGAGAGAGCAAGAAAACGAGCTACTAAAAGCTTAAATCCAGCCACGTGTTGCGGCTTGAGAGGAGTCAAGCCTGGGCTAAACTTCCTTAAACTCCAACCACGTGCGTTGGCTTTACAGGCAGGGACCCTGTTCGGCAGAGCAGGCCTGAGTTGTTTGTAGCGCCGGCTTTAAAGCTAACCGGCTTTTAAGCTAACCGCTTGGGGCCTGAGGCCAAACCGACTCGGCCCCGGCTAGAGAGCCGGCCGTCCAGAGCCAACCGCCAAGGCGGGAAACCAGACCAGCTGCGGACCCGCAGCCAAGCCGAGTCAAGCAGTTTCTTATGGATTCTTGTCACATTGGGCACCAAATGTAGATATAACCAACCGCCTTATTAAATAAGAGACACAGAGCCAATGTAAAGATGAAAGCCAAAGAGGTCAGAGCTAAGAGTCTTACCCGCTTTTCCGCCAGCTAGCCTCTTCCGCCAAGAAACCTCTCCAAAAGGGGCCTACTTCCTGTGCGTTCGCCTTTAAATAAGAGTTCTGTTCTGCCTTCTCATTGGTCGTAAACCCAACTACGTGACTGCCTCGTCACTGTCTGTACAGACCACCGGAAACACATTGGAGCGTGTGTCTCCAATGCCGGCAGTATCCTTGAACACACAGAGATCTACCTAGTTTTGCCTGCCGAGTGCTGGGATTAAAGGCGTGCACCACCACTGCCCTGGCTTTCGCTATGGCTTGCTAATAGCTCTGACCCCTAGGCAACTTTATTTATTAACATACAAATAAAATCACATTTCAGTACAAATAGAATACCACTATAGGGCCACATAGGGAACTGAGGACAATCAAAAGACAGAGAGAACAAAGGCAAATGAAGTCCAAGGGCCTTTATAGCAATTTTCACAGAAAAGGCAAAGTCAACAGATCTTTTCAGTGGATTCCAGGTCATCAGAGTTGTTCCTCTTTGCCTGGTACCTGATCCTGAGGAAACTAGAGCAGAGAAGTATCAGCTAGAGGTGTGAGGCAGCTACTGAGTGTGAGCTTTGTACTGGTTGGTATATACATGAAATATTTACTACTGGGTAAACCTGTTAGTTATGGGCTCTGGATATTAGCTAATCCTGGAGGATGCTCCAGATGGCAAGACGAAAGGGCTGTGGGCAGAGCTCAAAGATGGTTGTTTACCTAATAGGTGAAATGCCCAGGGCCGCAGACAAAAAGCCAGAAGATACAATGGGGTTGGGACTGATGTCAGAGTGCTGCCTGTCATGAAATCCCAGGTTTGAGTGGCAGCCTCACATAAGCTGGGCAGAGCAGTGCATGACTATCTATCTTTCCAGCACTCAGGAAGTAGAAATAGATCCAAAAGTTCAAGGTCATCCTTGACCACATAGTGGGTTCAAGCCTGGCCTGTACCACAAAGTGAGACCCTGTCTCAGATAGACAGACAGACAGATAGATAGATGATGTTGAGGGTGCTCAGTCAGTAAAATGTTTACGGTGCAAGAATGAAGCCCTGAGTTCATTCTCCCCAAATCTATGAAAAATCTGGGCTCCTTGGCATAGGCCTGTAATCTCCATGGCAGCTAAGCCACTCAGTCTTAGCTGAATTAATGAGCTCCAGATTCAGTGAGAGAACTTGTCTCAAAAAATAAGGTGGAGAGTGACTGAGGAAGACACCAAATGTCACACACACACACACACACACACACACACACACACACACACACACACACACACACACCATGATACACAGACCTCTTCTCCCTTGTAAATCTGCTCCCCTGTCTCTCTGCACCTCTACACCTGTTCTCTGTCTCAGACTCTTGTTCAGCTAGCTTTTCTTTAAAGTCAGGACTCTGGGCCTGGGGAGATGGCTCAATGGTTAAGGAACTTTCAGAACAAGCATAAGGATCTGAGTTCAGATCCCTAGAACCTGTGTCAACTCAGAGTGAGAGTAGAAACTCACTTGTAACTCCCCCAAAGCTGAAGAAAGGACTCCCAGAGCAAGCTGGCCAGTGAGTCTAGCCAGGATAATGCTCCCTATTGTAGCGCTCTGCATTTGATTGACAGACCTGGCCTTGATGTTGGAAGACTGATTCATGATGTTAACCGCAGATGTCCATGTGCAAGCACACACACATGTGCCTAGACATGTGTGAAATAAAGGAGGGGGGTAAAGACAGCACTCTGTCACTAGCCCTGTCTGCCTCTCCAGTCTGGATACATCGGATTCTAACATGTGTGACTTCTGCTGTTTCTATCTTTCCTGGAGCTCCAGATGTCTAAGTCTAGTTTCCCAAATATATTCTAGAACCTACATGAATACCGTCATCTGACCCAACATGCAGACTGAGTAGCATCTCATCCTGCTTTCATACAGGAACTTAGAAGACGTTTATATATATATATATATATAAAAATACTACATCAATGCCTCTCCTAGCCCACAAGGAAGCAAAAGCAAAACCAAAGTCTAGCATCTGCCTCTGTGTCTGTCTCCTTACTTTAGTTTCATGGACATATAACTCACTGTGTTGGTCAACCAAGGAGTATCCACCTAGAACCTGGTAATGGGGCCTACATAAATGGCTTAGTGGTTAAGAGCATGTAGTGTTCTTGATGATGACCCAAATTCAGTTCCCAGCACCTGGCACAGCCATATATGAAAGGAATGGCAAAAGCCATAAAGCCAGCACAGCTGCTTGACAAAGATCCAGCAAAGCTGAGCTGCATGATGGCCACCTTTGATTTTCATCTCCACCTATTGCATACTTGGGAGACTTAATATTTGTACAATTTGGGAATATTGGATTGATGGAAATTTTCTTATGAATCATTTATGCCTTCTCCAAGGAGTACTGCTTCTAAGATTCCCCAGGAAAGTCCTGAACATACTACCCTTCTCACTTTGAGGGAGATATCCTTATCTACTTGAAGGTCTTCCTTATGCCTTAGAGACTGTGACACACATAAAGAAGCCAGAGGTCTCTTTATGAGGCTATGAGACATTCTTGAAACATCTATCCCTATACTTACTCAGAAACAAGATAATCAAAACAAAGTAAACTTAAAGAAGTCAACAAGATTCAGTGGGCTAGAGGAGTTAGCCACAGATCAGATTGCAAGCCTCTTGCTGCTGTACACTCAGGCCATTACATGACATATACAGCAACAAAGTTAAATTAGCTGGAGTTACCTCTGCTCTACACAGAGACTTATATTGATGAACAAAGAATGGAGTGGAAAGATGATAAGAAAATGAAATGTCAGGATCCCCCTTTCTTAGAAAAGTTAGCACATGCAGAGCCACTGTGGTGTCATGTGACCAAAGAACACAATGCCAGGGCTACATATGTAAATAAATTCCAAAAAGATATAAAATGTAAACATTGTATTATGCCAGAATTGGAATAACTTTTTGAAAAAAATAACTCTACTCTGTCATAATTTACCAATGATGACTAAAAGATAAACAAGAGGAAGTGAAACACATGTCCAAAAACAAAAATGGTATGTTCTATGTTTTGGAACCATATGACTGTATCCCTGCTTACTAAATTCTGTATAAATAAAGAAGCACTCTGGCTGCTAGTCAGTCAGGCTGCAGGATTCTCCCGACCATTGTGCCTGGCTCACTCCTTCCCTCGCCGACTCCTGGCATCCTCACTCCTTCCCTCGCCGACCTGTCCACCACCAAGAAAGGCTCCCAGCAAGCACCCACATCAGGCAGCCCACAGCCTCCTGTAACTACAGCTCCTAGGGATCCAATGCTGTCTTTTGGTCTTATGGACATCTCCATTGAATTCACATACCTACACACAGACATACCTAAACTTAAAAAATATATAGAAATTGTCTTCACTGCCTAGTCTATCTCATCCCCCTTCAAAGCTGAAGGCTCAAACATAAGAGTAACTGAGCCATCTTCAATGTGTGTGTGTGTGCACCCATGCATGTTCATGGGATGATGTGTATGTGTGTGCTGGTGCACATGTACCTATATGTACATGCATATACATGTGTGTGCATGTGCATATAGAAGCCAGAAGACACTCTCTGGTGTCACTCTTCAGGTGCTGTCTACCATTTTTTAGTGGTTTGTTTGTTGGTTTGTTTGTTGGTTTAAAACTGGATCTCTCATTGACTGGGAACTTACTAAGCAGACTAAACCATCTGGCCATCAAGTCTTAGGGATCATTCTGTCTCCATTTCCCCAGCTTGGGGTTTACAAGTCTATCCTATGTTCTGGTTTTCCTTAAATATGGACTCTAGTATTTGAACTCAGGTCCTCACACTTGCTTAGCAGTCACTTTATCAAATGATCCAGCTCTCCAGCCCCACTGAAGTATCTCTGCTTTTTGTAGTGTTCAGCTCCAGACCTTCCAAATCACTTAAAGGTCACCTCCAGTCATTGTCCTCAGCCTGCAGCAGCACTGGATTTCTGGAAAAATAAACCTCTATGGGACACACCACACCCTAAATGAGGACAATTTCTGCAATGATGAGGCTGCACTTTGCTACTCCCCTCAATAATAGGACTTCTTTCAGCCACTTATAGAACCATAACTCAAACAATGAACAACCACACTCTGTCTACAACAGCACTGCTTAATTATGCATACCTCTTTCCCTTTGGTACCAACCCTTCCTCTGTTTAAACCTAAGACTCATATCAGGTCCCCAAAGACAAACTCACTGGAACACTTTTCTTTTCCCTTTTCCCGGTGTAGCCACAATGATTAAAATTTTCTGTTTTTCACCATTACGCCTCTACATTTTTTGACATTTATTTATTTATGTTGTGTGTGAGGACAACTTGCAAGAGTCAGTTCTCTCCTTCTACTATGTGGGTCCCAGGATTGAACCTGGGTCTTCAGATTTAGCAGCAATCACCTTTACCCACTGAGCCTTCTCCGGGTCCTACTTATCTATCTGGCTGGTATATTGGGAAGGTGGCTCAGCCTGTTAATTCCCAGAACTAGGTTTTGCTATATGATTCTACTAACAGGCATTGTGACTAATAGGCTCATAAAATCTCAGGCCGTTCCCACGGCTGTTATACCTGCATTGAATGCATGCCCACACCACACCTTGCCAAAATCTGCTCTTGGCCAATCTGATACCAGATTGTACGTGACCTTGAGGGAGACAGAGGAGGAAGAGGAGGATGATCTGTCCCAGAGATAAGACAGCCTACCTTTCAGTCCCTGAAGGAGGTTGAGAATAGTCTCAGTGTTCCTGCTCCTGTTACAGAACCTTACAGGCTGGGTAAATTATAAACCACAGAAATGTATTTGCCCCGAATTTCGTAGGCTGAGATGGTCAAGATGGTGCTACCATCCCTCAAAGACCTTCTGATGTGTCAGAACATAACCAAAAGGTAATAAAACATAAGAAAGCTTGAGTTACACTCATCTTTTTGTTAACACGCACGTTTTCCTGCTATAATAATCCTCTCATGAGAGCCCAATGTTTGTGGCTTAGTCACCTTGTAAAGGTGTCAACTTTGGAGAGAATACTGAGATAAAAAGATTTAAACAGAGATAGCATTCTGGGAGATGGGAAGAGGAGGAAGTAAGGCCAACCCAAATTAAGTATGTGTAAAAGAACCACAAGGAAACTTGCTACTATGTAAGATAAATTAAAAATATTTAATCTTCTTATCTATCTATATCTATCTATCTATCATCTATCTATCTATCTATCTATCTATCTATCTATTTATCTATCATCTATCTATTTATTTTGCAGTATTGGGAATGGAACCAGAGTCTCAATCAAGATAGGCAAGAGTCTAAACAAGTACTCTACCAATGAGCCAGGACAAGAGCAACTCACTGGGGGATTCTAGACAGAGGCTCTACACTGAGCCATGCCCCCAGACCTAAACTGTTGTTATACTGGAAATTCTTTTTCCATATGTGAGTTGAGGACGTTGCTTCAGGATAGGTCCTTACCTAGCATGCACGGAGTTCTAAGTTCCATTTCCATCATTACAGACACAATACTTTTTTTAACTTTATTTTTACTTTGGTGATAATATATAATTACATTTCTCCCTTCCCTCTCCTGCCTCCAAACTCTTCTATACACCTTTCCTTGCTCTCTTTCAAATTCATGTATCTTTTTTATTAATTATTATTACACATATATGTGTATATATTTTAAATATGTGTCATATTTGCATACATATATATTCCCAAATAGAACTTGCTCGGTCTGTATAATGTTACTTGCATGTATGTTTTCAGGGCTGACCATTTGGTATTGAATATCCAGGTGGTGTCCTCTTCCTTGGGGAAGACTATTTCTCCCACACCCAGCATTCCTCAGTTGCCTGTAGTTATTTGTGTAGGGCTAGGGCCGCATGGGCTTTTCTTTGTCCACTTCGGCGTGTCCATTGTTATCCTTGTCCATTGTTGCAGCCTATGTTTAGACAGCCATGTTGGTGAGACTTGATGGGTGCAGATTCTGACATTCCTAGAAGACACAGTCTCACAGGAAACTCCCTGGTCCTCTGGCTCTTACAATCTTTCTGCCCTCTCTTCTGTAACGTTCACTGAACTCTCGTGCCTGGCGAGTGTGTTGTAGTATCCATGAGGTATCCATGAGACTGGGCTTCACAACTCTGCATTTTGATTGGCTGTGGTTTTCTGTAATGGCCTCCATCTATTGCAAAGACAAAGTTACTTGACAAGGGGTGAAGACTACACTCGTCTATGGATTTAAGGACAGATGTTTAGACTGTTATTAAGAGTTACGCTGGTTTAGTAAAGTAACGGTTGTAGACTCTCCTCCAATATCCCTGACTTCACAATCACTAAGTAGAGAGCTAGGTTTCCAGTGCCAGACCTGGCTTACTCTTGTTGACTAGGTAGGTTTTAAGTCCAGTTAGGAAGCTGTTGGTTACCACTAAGGTATTCATGCCACTATTCCACTCTTATGGTTATGGTACCACACTGGTCATTGATGTGGTTCATAGACTCCATAACTGGGTAGGACTGCTGCTTACCTCCCACCTTTGGAAGCTTGCATAGAGCTCTCTGGTGCCATGAAAGCTAGTGCCCAGGGAAAGGGCATTCAGGTCAGTTCCAGCTCAGAAGTGTCTGGGTCCTGTGTCTGAAGTGCATGGTATCTTGAACAATAGGAACTTACTTTCCACACATAGGGGGAGCAACCAAGGAAAACAGCAGTAATCTGTATGTTTTGTATGCTCCTTGGACAGCCCTGGCCAACAACTAAAAAGAGGGATTCTCATGCCTGGCATTGGGGTTTTTGTTTTGGCTCTTGGAGGGGGCATTGTCAGCTCAGTTGAGAAAAGTTCATTTCAATTGTATACAACATTTATACACAGAATTACATTATTATAGGGATATTTTAGGTAAATAGTTGATGATATGATTCCTTGTGGATTTTTCAGATATCCCTACTGGCATTTTACCTCCCTCCCTCCTGTATTTACCTCCCTTGCCCTCCCTAAAGAGTCCTCCTTTTCCCAGGTGAGGGACTATTTACTGGAGTGAGTGTGGGCACTGTGCCAGCTGCTACACCATGAAAATGTTCATGTTGTCCCTTCCCCATCTCCTGTCCCCAAAGAGAGCCTTGTTCTGCTTTCATGTATTTTATTTCCTTCCCTTCCCCCCACCTTTAGCATCTGTTTGTCCCTTTTAGTGACCCCTCTCACTTGCACACATCTGTATATTTAAATCTGGATTCTGAATGTGAGAGAAAACCTACGGCATTTGTGATCCTGAGTCTGACTTCTTTCACTTGACATGATGCTCTCCAAGTCCATCCATTTTCCTGACAACGTGATTTCATTTTTCTTTGTGGCTGAATAGAATCCCATGTGTGTATGTGTCACATTTTCCTTATCTCATTTGTCAGTGAACATCTACGTTAGTTATATTTTTATTTAAGATTAACTTTTATTATTTTTAATTATATATATTCTTGTATGTCTAATGTTATGTACATGTGAGGGCAGGTGTTATTGGAAGCTAAAGATGTTAGATCCTCCTGGAGCTGGAGTTACTGGCAGTTGTGAGCTGCCCAGTGTGGGTGCTGGGACTGAACTTGGGTCCTCTGCAGGAGTGGCACATGCTTTTAACAGCTGAGCCGTCTCTCCATCCCCTGACTCCATTTCCTAGTTGTTGTAAATAGTGCAGCAATGAACATGGATGTGCAAGTGTGTGTGGTGTCTTGGCTTAGAGTCCTTCAGGTGGATATCTAGGATTATCTCCCTGTGTCATATAGTGCTTCTCTTGTTTGTGTTTTGAGGAACTTCCATTCTTATTTCCGTAGTGACTGCAGCTGTTTACAGTCCCATCATCAGTGGCTAAGGGTTCCACTTTCTCCACACCCTCAGAAGTATCTGTAGACATGTTACGTTTGAGCATTTATTTATTGTGTTTGTGCATTGTGTGTGTGCATGGGCAAACACGTGTCACAGTGTGCATGCTGAAGTCAGAGAGCCACTTTCAGGATGTTATTTCCTCCTGCTTCTGTATGAGTTCCAGGGACTGAACTGAAACTGTCAGGCTTTGTGGCAAGTGTCTTTACCGAATGAGCCATCTCCCCAGCCCCCGGTCTTTCTCTTCAGAACTTGTCTTACACTTTAACTTATCTTTTGTTTTGTTTTTTGTTTTTCAAGATAAGGTTTCTCTGTGTAGCCTGGCTGTCCTGAAACTTGTTCTATAGACTCACAGAGATCCTCCTGTCTCTGCCTCCCTAGTGCTGGGATTAAAGGTGTGCACCATCACTGCCTGGCAAGCATTTTAATTTGTGTGTGGGGACAGGGGTGGCCAAATGTCAGAGCATGCTTGTGCAGGTCAGAGGACAATTTTGGGGTGTTGGCTCTTTCCTTCCATCATGTAGGTCCTGGGGATCAAACAAAGGTCATCAGACTTGGAAGCAAGTACATGTACTGTCTGAGCCATCTCACTGGCCCCTGGATCTTTCTTTATAAAATCAGACAAGGATCCAAATGATGCCTCTCAGCTGGAGACATAAGCCTTTCACAGCTGAGCTCTGATGGCCCTGGGTGATGCCGGCATGCCTTTCCAGCATGCCTAAGTGATTCTGGCTCCCTAGAATATTGAACTCTCTCCTTTCTGATCCATCTCCAAAACAGTACTTCCTTCTCTGCCTGCTCTGACATCTGTATCACACTGTATAAAGCTGATTTTTCAGAAGTCCCTGTCTGGGTGTGAAGTCAGTGAGGGAGCATTCTACATGAAAGGTGTGATTTGGTGTGGGGGCAGCCTGTAGGCAGGACAATGAGGACAATCCAGATAGAATAAGGGAGGGGCTCAAGAGCCCCCACCCCAGGCTGAGAAGCTGTTGGCAGTGATAGCTGCTGGGGGACAGAGAGTCAGTGTTCTTCATGGATGTAGCCCCTGGTAGTGGTCCAGTGGGTGGTCGATACTCTTGCATATGGGCAGTACTAATTAGATTGAATGGATTAAAATAAAAAAGGTTATAAAGTTGGGGGAGGGAGATCATAGGAGACCTGAGAAGACTTGGAGGAAGGAACAGAGACCGGCTATGATCAAAATACATTGTACACACACAGAAAGCTTTCAAGTAATAAATTTGAAAAAATATTAAATAAAAAAGAATATAGGTGGGCAGTGGTGGTGCATGCCTTTAATCCCAGCACTCAGGAGGCAGAGGCAGGTGGATCTCTGTGAGTTTAAGGTCAGCCTGGTCTACAGAGCGAGTTCTAGAGCAGCTAGGACTACACATAGAAACATTCTCTTGAGAAAAAACAAAACAAACAAAAAAAGTTGCCCTCAAAAACTTAAAAAATCATAAATAAATAGTTTTTAAAACCTTTGTGCCAGTGGAGAGAATCTTTCTTTTTAAGGATGTTCCCCTGCACACAGGGGCCCAGGCAGGCTGAACTAACTGAAATAAGTGGGAAGGAAGAAGGGGAGTGAGGGAAGGAGGGGTGAACAGACAGACAGATAGACAGACAGATATAACACATGAAGTTGGTGAGCATACCGGGAGGATATTGGAGGAGTTGGAGGGGTACACAGGGGTTACAATCATATGTCATTTTATATATATGAAATTCTCTCTCTCTCTCTCTCTTTCTCTCTCTCTCTCTCTCTCTCTCTCTCTCTCTCTCTCTCTCTCTCT
>CABHPR010126952.1:0-22077 GCA_902168415.1 Peromyscus melanophrys | reverse complement strand
TGTGTGTGTGTGTGTGTGTGTGTGTGTGTGTGTGTGTGTGTGTGTGTAAGGGGCCAGAAGAAGGAGCTGGATCCCCTGGGAGCTGGAGTTACAGATAGTTGTGAGCCACCCAGTGTGGGTGCTGGGAACCAAGCTAGGTAGCAAGCTCTCTTAACTGATGAACCATCTCTCCAGCCAATGTTTAATGGTTTTTTTATAACCAGACATGGAACCCAGGAACTCCATGTTATGCAAGTGTCCTACCATGAACCTCTAGCTTCAGCCCCTCTGCTGCTGTAGATTTTTAGCACAACTGAAAGAAAAAGCTAGGAAGGTATAGGGAGAGGTAGCACAAATACATGCACACACAAGCATGCACACACTTGTGTACACCACAGTATGAATGTAGCATTTCAGAAGATGTGGAGATGTCTCGATGGGTAAATACTTACATATCCTAGTACCACATGAAAGCCAGGTGTAGGGGCATGCTTCTGCAACTCCTGCACTAGGAGGAAGAGACAGGATCACTGGCCTAGATGAAGCAGTGAGCTCCAGGTCAGTGAAAGATCTTGTCTTCCTCCTCTTCTTCTTCCTCCTCCTCATCATCATGTGGACAGCTGGCTCGGTGGTTAGGGATGTTTTTACTATTCTATCAGAGGACTGGAGTTCAAATCTCAGCACTCACATCAGGTGACTCACAAACGCCTGTAGTTCCTGCTCCGTGGAACCCTTGTGTTCTCATAAATCAAATAATCCTTCTTTTCCTTTCTTTTTTTTTTTTTAAGATGAAGAGGAGCTAGGTGTGGGTGCACTCCTTAATCTCAGCACTCAGGAGGCACAGGCAGTCAGATCTCTGTGAGTTTGAGGCCAGATGGTCTACAGAGCAAATTCCAGGCCAACCAGGGCTACACAGTGAGACCCTGTCTCAAGAAAAAGTGTAACTGGCCTGGCAGAGTGAAGATATTCTAAAGAGGCACTGACTATCAGGCTGCTGAAACAATGGACCCCAAAGAAATGTGTTGGGAGTTGTGCAGCCTAGTTTTGAATCAGTATATGTGTGCTTGTCCAACGGGTCTCCAGATGAGGCAAAAGCCCATGGGCACAGTCTCACTCGGCAAGGACCAGTGGACTTCAGGACAGCCTAGAACACTGTTGGGACTATGAGGCCTGCTTGCTCTCTTCTCTCTCATAATATTCATGATTTTCTTGGTGGTTTTAGTGTTGTTTTGTCAAATATATATGGGACAGATGTGATCATTCCTGGAAACCCCATTTTTTCTTGAATATTTGATGCTTCTCTGGTTTCTTGTCTGGGATGCCAGCTATCACTTCAGACCCGGGAGCTGTTCTGACTCAGTGCTGACAGGATCGGAGGCAGATCACCCCTATTTCTGTAAAGATGTTTGGAACGAGATTGTTGTTCTTGAAAATGTGTGCCTAGTTTTGTAAAGACAGGATGTACCCAGCTCGATATTGGGTCAAGCTAGCAAAATGATAAGTGTTCTTTTTGGCTTAAAAATGTTTTGATGTGGGCTGGCGAGATGGCTCAGTGGTTAAGAGCACTGACTGCTCTTCCAGAGGTCCTGAGTTCTATTCCCAGCAACCACATGGTGGCTCACAACCATCCGTAATGAGATCTGGTGCCCTCTTCTGGTGTGCAGGGATACATGCAGGCAAAACATTGTATACATAATAAAGAAATAAATGTTTAAAAAAAATGTTTTGATGTAAAAGTTTAGAGAAAACGTATTTGACATATGTGTTTTTGCCAGAGGTTAATGTTGGAGGATGGGAAAACTTGTTTGTTAGTATGGAAAAACATGCTTGTTTTTTGATGTATAAATAAAGACAAATGGAGCTATTCGGGGCCGGCCACTTGTGTGAAACTGGTGGTTGGACAACTCATTTTCTTCACGCTGACACCCATTTCATTATGCTGACATCCCTTCTCAGGACCTGAACCCAGGCTGCAATGGGACCGCAGCAGAAATGGTAATTTCTCCAGGAATCACCAGCCAAGGGGGAAACTTGTCTCCTAGAACAAGATTTCAAATAGTTCTAACAACTATTTGAAACTACCTTTTCTATTCAGATCACTTTACAGAATGAGATAGACACCCAGATAATAGTGGGTGGGCTGAGACCTGCCCACACCTTGGAGACTGCATAAACATGCAGAGCCTTGGGACTCTATTTAAACTTTCATCTCTCAGGACCCCAAAGACAGACTTGGGGTCACTAGATCTCTTTGTCCCTTTCCTCACTGTGGAAATCCTTCTTTCTTTCCACGTGTATTTGTTTGTTTGTTGATTTGTTTGTTTTTGAGACAAGGTCTCTCTATGTAGCTGTCCTGGAACTCACTACATAGACCAGGCTGGCCTCAAACTCACAAAGATCCTCCTGCCTCTGATTCTTCTGCTGGCATTAAAGGCCTATGCTACCAGGCCCAGCCTTTGCTTTCCACTTTTAACTTAACTCTTTCTATTGGCTTATTGAAGACAGGTGGCTGGACCTGACTTAGCATAGGTAGTGATTCCCAAGTCTGCTAGCAAAAGGTGGAGAGTGGCTGATGTCAACCTCTGACCTCCACACGCTCCTGTATGTGTGAACACACTACACACACACACACACACACACACACACACACACACACACACACACAAGCACACATGCATATAGTACATAATGAATGAATGTACTATTTAAAAGGAGAGATGAAGAAGGATGTACTACTTCAGAGTTCTCGCCTGCCCACCTCTGGCAGCCATACTTAATTTCCCTCTGCGTCGATGCCGCCTCTAAAGTAACCCAGCCACAGCACCCTTGTTTCCCACTCTTTGCCCTATATGGGGCCAGAACCCAAACCTAGATTATGTCTCTCTCTGTGTGAAGTACCTGGTCTGACACTCACTGTGGTCCCTGCTACATCCTAGCCCAGAAGGCATGAGGTAGGCACCCAGCAGGTGAGTGGCAAAGCCTTCATGGAACCCTTCTTCCTGCCCCAGTTGCTTTGGTGTCTCCAGAGAACTAACCAGTCAGCCAGGGAAAGGAGCCCATGTTTTGCTGAGACTAAACCGAAATTTATCACCCATCTGCCTTGACTGACTACAGGGCCTGGCCAACTAGGCCTCCTGCCAATACCCAAATCTTATCTTAATCTTTTCTGTGTTACACATCGCAGCCTATAACCTTCTTCTGTAATCCCCTTGAAGAAGGAGAAAGTCATTGCAGAAACAATGAAGCAGAAATTAAGGCTGAGTTCATTCAACACATTGGAGGAGAGGGGTTAGGCAGAGAGACACAGTGCAGAAAGGAAACAGTCCCACAGGTCAGTGCTGGTACATACTAGATGAACACAAGGCCATATAGGGTCTGTATCCTTTTGTTTGGTCGGTTGGTTTTAGATTATAATATAATTACAACATTCTCCCCTCCCTTCCTCCCTCCAAACCCTGTCATACACCTCTCCCCACTCTCCTTCAAATTCATGGCCTCTTTTTTCACTAACTGTTATTGCATGCACAAGTGTACATACATATATATTACTAAATATAACCTGCTCAGTCCATATGATGTTACAATCTTTAAACATTTGTTCTTATACTCACAGATAAGTGTAGTCTTCACTGTTCATCAAGGAAACTTCCCAATGCAAGAGATAGTGACCATTACAGAAAACTACAACCAATCAAAATGCAGAATTGTGGAGCCCAGTTCCAATGGATACATCTACAAAACACTCCTGCACCCAAGGCTCAGGGGACATTGCAGAACAGGAGACAGAAAGACTGTAAGAACTAGAAGATCAGGGAGTTTACTGTGGGATTGTTTCTCCTAGGAATATCGGAAGCTACACTCACAAGTCTCACCAACATGACTGCCTAAACATGAGCTGAACACAGACAACAATGAACACACCTAAGTGGACAGAGTTGGGTTGAGGGAGAGCCTGTGAGGCCTCAACCCTATACAAATAACTACAAGCAACCAGGGAGAGCTAGAAGCAGGAAAAGTGGTCTTTCCCAGAGAAGTGCATACCAATTGGTGGTCCAGTGCCAAATAGTTGGGCCTGAAAGCATAGGTAAGTTGCATCCTTAACACAGGAGAAGAAAGGAGAGGGGGAAAAAGGATGGGGGGTGGGAAGATAAAAGAGGGAAGAAGAGGAGGAGTGTGAGAAGGGAAGAAAGAGGAAAAGAGAGGAGGAGGATGAAGACGGAGGAAGTGAAATAAGGGAGGAGAGAGTACAAAGAAAGAAGAGGAAGATTGAATGGGAGGAAGAAGTATAAGGGAGGAAGGTGGCCAGAGCAATGTGTTCAAAGGTGTTGCCCAGACTTAGCCTGGACCAGGGCTGAAAGTGAAGGTAAGGAGAGGTTCCTGGAGGGAAGAATAATGGAGGAAACCTTGGAAAGCTCAGAGGGACTCAAAGGAACAGATGAACTTGGAGGGGGAAAGTAGAGGTGGGTGGATGGCATGGTCCGCATAAAGGCCAGGTCATGGAAATTATGAGAGATTAGCACCTGCAGACAGAAGGACACACCCAGTCTGAGTGGAGAACAACAGAGACAAGGCACCTGGGTGGCACCTGAGGCTGCCGACCCGGTAGGTTCCTCCCTCTAGGTTTGGATAATCCATATTACTTCCCTGTCCCATTATAGAGACAATATTTTGCCAGTGACAACCACTACCAGGTCATCAGAGAGAGTGTTGTTCAATGAAGCTATAGAGACTCTTCTGTCTGTATGTTGGGGGTGGAAGGGGACACCAGGTCATTCCCTCACCACACAATCAAATCCTCAGTACTAGGCCAACTGGGAACAGAGGGAAGAAAAGAGAATAATACCACGTGGGATGGCAAGATGGCTCACAGGGCAAAGGTGTTTGCCACCAAGGCTGACACCTGAGTTTGTGCTCCAGGATACACATGGAAGGAAAGAATGGACTCTCACAAGTTGTCCCCTGACCTCCTCACTCACACCCTGGTGTTCATATGCATATACACATATATCCACAATAAATGTAACTTTAAAAAAGATACCACATCATCCCCATGATACAATGTGAGCTGACTAAGTTGGAGAGTAGAGCCAGGACTGTGACCCAAGCTGGAAAGGGGGGAATGAGCTAGCAAAGGCCCTGCTCCTTCCCTTGACCTCCCACTTTATACTTGCAGAATGAATGAAACTTGTTAGAATCCAGGCTCTTGCTCAGGTCACAATGTCTACAGTGTCACGGGCACTGGAAGGCTCCCTACTGAGATTACTGTCTGTCCTTGTCAAGTTTTGTCAGCATTACACAAGGTAGCTAACTGGGAAGAGGTTGAGAAAACGCCTCCATCACATTGCCTATAGGCAAGTCTGTAGGGCATGTTCTTGGTTAACAATTGATGTTGGAGGGCCCAGTTCATTGGCAGTGCCATCATTGGCAAGTGGTCCTGGGTGGTCTTAGAAAGCAGGCTGAGCAAGCCATGAGGAACAAGCCAGTAAGCAGTGTTCCTCCATGGTCTCTGCTTCAGTTCCTGCCTCCAGTTCCTGCCTTGAGCTCCTGCCCTGTCTTCCCTTAATGAATGACTGTAAGCTGTAAATAAAGTACAATAAAACCCTTTCCTCCTCAAATAGCTTGTGATCATAGAGTTTACCACAAATGTGTCACTCAGAGTTATTTAGAGGAACATAACTGATAGAATGAATATATCTGTATAAATATTTATAAAGGGGATTGATTAGAGCAGTTTGAAGGCTGTGGTCCAACTAGTTGAACAATGGCTGTCTACCAATGGAAAGTCCAAAAATCCAGTAGAGTTGCTCAGTCCATGAGGCTGCATGTCTCAGCTGGTCTTCTGTATAAGACCAGAATTCTCCAGTGCCAGTGAAGGAATGAACTTGCCAGTGAAAATGAAGGCAAGTAGACAAAAAGCAAAAGCTTCCTTCTTCCACATCCTTTATATAGGCTGCCACCATAATGTGTGGCCCAGATTTAAGATTTATCTTCCCACTTCAAAAGACCTGGATTAAAGGTTCATCTTCCCACTTCAAATGATTAAGAAAAATCCCTCGGGGCTGGAGAGATGGCTCAGCGGTTAAGAGCACTGGCTGCTCTTCCAAAGGTCCTGAGTTCAATTCCCAGCAACCACATGGTGGCTCACAACCGCTTGTAATGAGATCTGGTGCCCTCTTCTGGCCTGCAGGGACATATGCAGGCAGAATACTGTATACATAATAAATAAATAAATAAATCTTTAAAAAAAAAGAAAAGAAAAGAAAAGAAAAATCCCTCACAGATGTACCTACCAACTTGGGTTTTAGTTAATTCCTAACATAGTCAAGTTGTCAATCAAGAATAGCCGTCACATACACAGCAATACAAATTTAACTAGGACAGACTTGAGGTGCTGGGATTTCCCTCTTGAGGAAGTCAGTTTACAGGATCTGGGACATCAAAATGCTACCATATGGTCGTACATCCTGCTCCCTACCTTGCTCCCTTGCCAATCTAGTAAATCAGAGAGCCTGGCTAAAGTCTCACAGTGTGAACCCACTCCTACCCTACTTCCTCAGAGTCCATAAGAAGAAATGCTCCCCCACTTTGCTATACTCTCTGATTCTACTTCAGAGCCCCCTTCAAGCTGTGTGGTGCTAGGGCTTGAGTCTACTCAGGGTCGCCACCATGATGTTGTCTGTCTGTCCATGGCATTAATAATCTTCCTAATAAACTTCTTCTCCAGCAACCCTTCTCAGTGACTCCTTTGAATTCTACATCAGAAACCTCTCAGAACTAACTCTGACCACCCATTCTAGGGATGTAGCTCAGTAGTAAAGCTCTTTCCTAGCAAGTGCAAGACCTTGAGTTCAATCCTAGTGTCAGAAGAAAATAAGCCACAAAAGCACAGGCATAGATAGTTAAGCATACGGGAATGGCAGGATCTGAGGTATGTGGAAAGGATCCCAGATGACCAGGGAGGTCCTCAAAGACAGAAAAATGATCAATTTTGTGGTCCCAGGAGCTCGATTTTTATTAGGACCTACGAATCTTATATACAGCAGCAAATAACACTAGATTATTTTACTGTATCCTACTACCATGCAACATACAATGTTACAGTGTTAATTTCTTAGTTACAATGAACTAGGCTTTCCCATCAAAGTGGAGAGGTCCCTGTCCTGGATTGTAAAAAAAGCCCTTCCAGAGCTCTGGAGTGCCCACAAGTATCAGGATTACACAGGTTCACAGTCACTGCCTCCAGAGCTCTGGAGTGCCCACAAGTATCAGGATTACACAGGGTCACAGTCACTGCCTCCAGAGCCCTGGAGTGTCCACAAGTATCAGGATTACACAGAGTCACAGTCACTGCCCCGTCTCAGTTGTGCTACTTAGAGTTGGGTGGCTTTGGGTGAGTTCAGAGATCTCTCTGAGCCTTGAATTTTGTTCCTCAGCAAAATGAGAATGAGGACAATACTGGTGGGTGGGAGGTGGCTACTGTAGGGATAAGATCACATGTGGAAAGAAAATGCAGTAACCAGGAGTACTGGTGTACACCTGTCATCCAAGGTACTTCAGAGACTGAGGCAGAAGGATCTAAGTTTTAGTCTAGTTTGACCAATCTTGAGACCTGTTTCAAATAAAAAACAAGACCTGTTTCCAAAAAAACAAGGATCAGTGATACATTGGTAGAATACTTGACTATCATGTGCAAGACCCTGGGTTCAATACCCTGCATAGGAAGAAGTAGGAAGGAAAAGGGAGAGAGAGAAAGAAGAGGAGAGAGAAGGAAGTAGGGAGATGAAGAAGGAAGAGATGGAGCAGGAGCAGAGGAGGATGAGGCAGTGGCAGCATCCCTTGCACAAGCTTTTCTTTTCTTTCTTTCTTTCTTTCTTTCTTTTTTTTATCTCACAAGCTTTATCTTCTTGAGTCCAGGACTTACCTCCACTACACCTCCTGGGGCCTCTTTTCTCCTCAAACTGTACATTTTGTATTTTTCCTTGCTCAGTTTGCTTCTTTTCATTATAGATCTACCTAAGACTAGCCACTAATAACCACATAACACAGTTAATACTAAGTTGTTTTGAACTCTCTTTGGCCAGCACCATTAATCCAAAAACTCCTCAAAATGCAGGCAGATTTCTTGGACAGGATAGAAAACAGCCATGTCTTTGCCAAAATATCATAAGAACCATCTCTAGGCCAGTTACTAATATTCTTTCCTTCTAAAACTTCTTGAGCTGGGTTCCCAAGTTCAAATCACCCTCAGCATTGTCTTCCATGCTCTTACTACTATGGCCCATTAAGCCTCACTTAACATATTTAACTACTTTCCTAATCCAAAGTCCCAAAGTCTTCCACATTCCACCAACAAACAACATGGTCAGGCCTGTCAGGGCTATACCCTACTCCTGATGCCAACTTCTGTCTTAGTCAGTGTTCTATTGCTGAAGAGACACCCTGACTATGGCAACTTTTGTAAAAAAAAAAAAAAAAAAAAAAAAAAAAAAAAAAAAAAAAAAAAAGGCGTTTAATTGGGACTTGCTTATGGATTGAGGTTTAGTCCATTATAGTCATGGCTGGAAGCATGGCAGCATGCAGGTAGACATGGTGCTAGAGAAGTGCTGAGAGTTCTATGTCCAGATCAGCAGGCAGCAGGAAGAAGGGAGACACTAGTTCTGACTTGAACATTTGAAACCCCAAAGCCCACCTCCAGTGAGACACTTCTTCCATAAGGCTACACCTACTCCAACAAAGCCATGCCTGCTAACCCATGTCAAGGGATTAGGCATGACCATGCTGCTTGCTGGTGCAATGTGGAACATTTGGGGACTTTGGATTAGGAAAGCTCTCTAATGACCAAACATTCAAATATATGAAGGTATGAGGGCCAATTCTATTCAAACCACCATAGTGGGTGAGACACAGTCTCAAAAACCAGAGAGGCTGGGGAGATGTCTCAGTGGTAAGAGTAGTTGCTGAGAAATCAAGTGTACCAGAGAGTTCAAATCCCCAGTACAAACATAAAAGTTGATCGTGATCACACCTGCCTATAGCCTAGTGTTGGGAGGTGCAGACAGGTGGAGCCAAGGATCTTCCTATACTAGAGGAAACCAGAAGCTTCAGGGACAGTGAAAAACCCTATCTTGAAAAATAAGAGCAGAACCAAGTGTGGTGTTACACACCTTTAATCCCAGCACTTGGGAGTCAGAGGCAGGCTGATATCTATGCATTTAAGGCAGCCTGGTCTATATGTCTAGTTCCAGCCTAACCAGGGCTAGTTAGTGAGATTCTGCCTCAAAAGTTAGTAGATAGATAGATAGTTGGATTGATGGATGGATAGATAGACAGATAGGCAGAGTGATCAAGTAAAATACCCAACATCTTCCTCTAACCTCCTTATATGCATATACAGGAGTCTATACCTACACATGTACTCATACACACATGCACAGACACACAAAAACCACTCACACACTCAGAATAAAGAAATGGATAGATAACAAGGTGGGCGTGATTAAAGAAAACACCCTCTATCAGACTCTGACTCTTACATGGATGCACGCACACAAAATGAAACAAACAAACAAACCAATGATACCTGAGCATCCAGGGCTATGGATTGACAGGGGTGGGTCTGACCTGTCCTCTCTACTGTCCCCCAATTAGAGTTTACCCTTCATCCTGACCAGCACCACAAGATGGAAAGCCCAGGGCTGGGGCTACGAAAGGCACTAAGAGGAGTTGAGTCCTGTGAGTGGTTCCCACATCTTCCTCTACTTCCCGTAAGAGTTCTGGCTCTTGTCCAGGATTCCAGGAAGACACTCACTCTTGTCTCTACTCCCTTTGGTCTAGGACCAGAGACAGGCTAGATGCCCAGCATGGAGGTCACTCTTGGGGTCATCTGGCTACACATGCAGATTTCCCAAATTTTGTTTTTTTTTGTTTGTTTTGATTTTTTTTTGAGATTCAGTTTCTCTGTGTAGCTAAGGCTCCCTGTTTGTGTATTTATCTTGACTTATTTGAGTTTATGTCTGGAGATGACCACTTATTGAAGATTCTGCTTTGCCCAGGTGTGAGCATCTCTGGAAGTCGAAAGCCAGCATATATTAAAAGCCACATAAATGAGGCTAGCAAGATGCCTCAGTCAGGGGAAGTACTTGCTGTATAAGCATGAAGACATGAGCCCCAGAACCCACACAAAAAGGTTAGGAGTATTCTTGTGTACTTGTAATGCCAGCACGAGGGAGATGGAGACAGAGGGATCCTTGGGGCCTCTGGTCAGTCAGTCAGCCTAGTCTAATTGATGAGCTCCAGACCAGTGAGAGACCCTGTCTCAAAAGAGGTGACAATGTTCCTGAAAATAATACCCGAGGCTATCCTATAGCCTGGAAACGGATGTCTACACTGTGAAAATAGCTCAATGGGTAAGAAAGAGTACTTGCTGCACCAGCACCCATGTACAAAGGGTTACTGGGCATGGCCTATGACCCCAGTGCTGTGGAAGGAGAAACAGGATGCTCACTGGGGCTTGCTGGCCATCAGTCTCGATCCATGTTCAGTGAGAGACCCTGTCTCAGGGGGATAAAGTGGAGAGTGATAGCACAGAGCACCCAGTGTCTTCCTCTGGCTTCCATGTATATGTACAGATATGTGAACCCACAAACACATGTGTGTTTACACCACATATGTACACAACATATATAAAAACATATACACACAAATAAAGTAAGTAAATAGTTTTTGTTTTTGTTTTGTTTTGTTTTGTTTTTCGAGACAGGGTTTCTCTGTGTAGCTCTGGCTGTCCTGGAACTAGCTCTGTAGACCAGGCTGGCCTCAAATTCAGAGATATACCTGCCTCTGCCTCCCAAGTGCTGGGATTAAAGGTAAATGTCACCACTGCCTGATGTTAATTATTTTTTAAGTTGAATAAATTGCCTTTGCCCAAGAAGTACTACTTGGTGGGTTGGGTTTTTTTTCCTCTTTATTTTCTCTTTTCTGGGGCAAGTTCTTTCTATGTAACCTAGGCTTGCCTCAAACTCAGCCCTCCTGTCAGAGACTGGAATATGACAGTATACCAGGCTTACCTCTGAGATGTGGTATCAAAAAACTAGTTTAAAAGCTTAAGTAAAGCTTTAAAAACACTAATATTGTTAGGTCAAGTCATGGTGGTACACACCTTTAATCCCAGCACTCCAGAGGCAGAGGCAGGAGGATTTCTGAGGTTGAAGCCAGCCTGGTCTACATAATGAGTTTTAGGTCAGCCAGGACTGTTACACAGAGAAACTCTGTCTCAAGAAGAAGAAGAAGAAGAAGAAGAAGAAGAAGAAGAAGAAGAAGAAGAAGAAGAAGAAGAAGAAGAAAAAGAAGAAAAAGAAGAAAGAAGAAGAAGAAGAAGAAGAAGAAGAAGAAGAAGAAGAAAAAGAAGAAGAAAAAGAAGAAGAAAAAGAAGAAGAAGAAAAAGAAATTACCATTGTTTTTGTTAATGTAATAGCGGATGGGTGTAATGTACATGTAGAGATGAGAGAATTTTTTGGAGTCTGTTCTCTCTTTCACCAGGCTTGTACATAAGTATCTTTATCAGCTGAGCCATCTTGGCAGTTCCTAACTTAAGTAAAAGTTTACCATATATGTAGGTATATGTGGATGTATTGTTTTCCCCAAAATATTGTAATTTTCCCCAAAATTACCAGCACTTGGTAAGCAGAACTAGGTAGATCTCTGTGTGTTCAAGGATACAGCCAGCATTGGAGACACACGCCCTTAATCTCAATACAAACCATAGAAGACCTGGAGGTCTGTACAGAGAGGCAGTGACGAGGCAGTCACGTAGTTGGGCTTACAACCAATGAGAAGGAAGAACAAGGACTCTTTATTAGAGAAACGCACAGGAAGTAATTCCCTTTTCGGAGAGGTCTCTTGGCGGGAGAGGCTAGCTGGCGGAAAAGCGGGTAAGACTCTTAGCTCTGACCTCTTTGGCTTTCATCTTTACATTGGCTCTGTGTCTCTTATTTAATAAGGCGGTTGGTTACATCTACATCTGGCGCCCAACGTTCGTGGTACGAATTCATGAAAAAGCTGTGGCCTTGTGGGCCCCAGCTCAGGCCCGAGCTACACTCGGCCGGTTGTGGCCAACCTAGGAGAAGCTTCGGCCGGGGCCGAACCACAAACAGTGGTGGAACCATGGAGGCAGCGGCTGCTGCTCTGAGTTGCCGGCTTCTTCTCATTGTGTTGGTGACTACAGTGATGCTGCTACCTGGGACGAAGAGTTTACCGCTGCTTGTTCAGAGAAGAATTGCCAGGACCATCATGTTACAAGAAAGCATCGGCAAAGGTCAGTTTGAAAAAGTTTGGCAAGACAAATGGTGGGGAGAAACTGCTGTGAAGATTTTCTCTTCTAGGGAAGAACGTTCGTGGTTCCGAGAGACAGACATTTATGAGACTGTGATTACTCCAAATCACAGAGGAGGCACAAAAAAAAAAAGTCTGCAGGGAACCATGACCACGCCTAACAGCAACTTTGAAATCTTCAGAAGGATGATGGGACCCCACAATGATGATTCTACGTGGACTATGGTGAAGCTATTAAGCTGATTACACCAAGGAAAGATAAACTTTGGAGTACAAACTGTTTAGGACAATTTCGAGATGACTAGCTGAGATGATCCAGCCTGACAGACTACTCGAGCAAGGACTTGTGACAAGCCCTGAACTTTCCTATTATGCGGAGACTGGACAAATGATACAAGACTTGACAATTAACCCAAAATTTTCTTTTCAAGATTCCCTAAAGATATCTTCACCCCTAGAAAGAAAAAAGAAAAAGAGAAAATAGATATGAGATAGATCATTGAATCTACTCTGAGACAAAAGATAAAGAAAAATAGGATAAATAGGTAGATCACTGAATCTACACTGGAGAAAAAGGGGAAGATATAAAAATGACAAAAGGTAGACTACTGAATGTATTATGAAAAGAAAAAATAGAAAATATGGATATGATAAGGTAAAAAGGGAGATTATGGAATCTACTTTTAAAAAGGAACTACTTGTTTTAAATAAGATAAGTAATGAAAATTTTTTGTCTGAGTTTATCAGATGTTACTGGACTGGACATTGTTAATATAATGGACTAGACATCGTTAATGTAATCTTGACTATATGTATTGTATATACTTATTGGATAATTTTTCTTGTACTGTTATAAGCTTTTTTAATTTTAGACAAAAAGAGAGGAAATGTGGGGGTATTGTTTTCCCCAAAATATTGTGCACGCTAATAAACTTATCTGGGGTCAGAGACAGAACAGCCACAATGTTAAACATGAGGTTAGGCAGTGGTAGCATACGCCTTTAATCCTAGCATTCCAGAGACAGAAATCCCTCTGGATCTCTGTGAGTTCAAGGCCACTTTGGAAATGGCCAGGCGTGGTGACCCGCGCCTTTAATCCCAGAAAGCACGCCTTTAATCCCAGGGAGTGGTGGTAGAAAGCAGAAAGGTATATAAGGCGTGAGGACCAGAAACTAGAAGCATTTGCCCTGGAGAAGCATTTGGCCTGGTTAAGCATTCAGGCTTCTAGCAGCAGTTCAGCTGAGAGTCATTTGGATATGAGGACATAGAGGCTTCCAGTCTGAGGAAGCAAGACCAGCTGAGGATCCGGCAAGGTGAGATAGCTGTGGCTTATTCTGTCTCTCTGACCTTCCAGTGTTCACCCCAATAACTGGCCTCAGGTTTGATTTTATTAATAAGAACTTTTAAGACTCATGCTACAGGTATATGTGTATTTATTTATATATTTTATATGTGCCTAGTTATATAGAGAGATGTATTTCAAATTTTGGATTAAGGGTGCTCAACCTGTATTATACATGTAAAAATGTTTGGCCCATACAAAGCAAGTGAGCTAGAAAGAACTCAGTTTTATGATAAAGGTACTCCCATGATAATTCACTGATCTATGAACATAGTAATACATTCACCTGAGTCCCCACATCTCACATATTATCCACTTTTGATTCTGAGGATGAAATTAGTAGGGCATCTTTGAACCATAGGAGGTGATATTTTAATTGTTAACATATAAGTACTGATGCCTGGGGCTGGCTGAAGACATCTACAGTCCAGTATTGATGGTGTACCGGGGGCCAAAAGACCTGAACTTGACCAATAATACATTGCATAATGAATATTTACAAGTAAAATTGAGTGGACAAAAGGGTATACTTTGTGACACACAGCAGCTCCCAATGTCACTAAGACAGATGAAGTGGCAATGGAAAGGTGGGGAAAGATGAAGAAGCAAAGTGGGTTTTTTGTTTGTTTTGTTCTTAATTAATATTTTTTAAATTTTATTTTGGGGAACATGCTACTGGGGTGAGGGGCAGATATGGAGGAACTGGGGAATGAGTGAGATTGGGGTGCATGGTGTGAAATTCCCAAAGAATAAATAAGAAAGTATGTTAAAAATAAGACACAAGTACTAGTCAACTCTTTGCCACTCTCATGAAATAACACAAGTACTTAAGTTACAAAGAGAAAAGGCTCGTTTTCCCACTGTTGGAGGTTCAAATCCAAGTTCAAGTGGCCCACTGGGCTTCGCTTCTGTTGAGAGGAGTTCATATCAATGGTAGAAACATGTATCTAAGAAAAGGACTCACAAAATGTCCAGGAAATGTGGGACACCATAAAAAGACCAAACCTAAGAATAATAGGGATAGAAGAAGGAGAAGAATACCAACTCAAAGGCACAGAAAATATATTCAACAAAATCATAGAAGAAAACTTTCCCAACCTAAAGAAGGAAATGCCTATAAAAATATAAGAAGGTTACAGAACACTAAATAGACTGGATCCAAAAAAAAAAAAAAGGTCCCCTCGCCACATAATAATCAAACCACTAAACATACAGAATAAAGAAAAAATATTAAGAGCTGCAAAGGAAAAAGGCCAAGTAACATATAAAAGCAGACCCATAAGAATAACACCTGATTTCTCAATGGAGACTCTAAAAACCAGAAGGTCCTGGACAGATGTTATGCAGATACTAAGAGACCATGGATGCCAACTCAGACTATTATACCCAGCAAAACTCTCAATCAACATAGACGGAGTAAACAAAATATTTCATGATAAAAACAGATTTAAACAATATCTCTCCACAAATCCAACCCTACAGAAAGCACTTGAAGGAAAAATCCAACCTAAGGAAGTTAAATACACCCATGAAAACACAGGCAATAGATAGTCCCATACCAACAAATACCAAAGAAGGGAAACATACAACACTACCACCAAAAAATAACAGGAATTAACAATAACTGGTCATTAATATCCATCAATATCAATGGTCTCAATTCACCTATAAAAAGACACAGGCTAACAGAATGGATATGAAAACAAGATCCATCCATTTGCTGCATACAAGAAACACACCTCAACTTCAAAGACAGACACCACCTCAGAATAAAAGGCTGGGAAAGACATTCCAATCAAATGGATCTAAGAAGCAAGCTGGTGTAGCTATCCTAATATCTAATAAAATAGACTACAAACTAAAATCAATTGAAAGAGATCAGGAAGGACACTACATATTTATCACAGGGAAAATCCGACAAGATGAAGTCTCAATTCTGAATATTTATGCCCCAAATACAAGGGCACCCACATTTGTAAAAGAAATATTATGATAATAGAAAAATAAATTAAATAATTAATTTTTAAAAATAAAAAATAAAAGAAAAATTTGAACTATTAAAAAACAAACAAACATATTTTACTAAAGTAAAAAAGGGAAACTAGGGACTCATCTCTCCTCTCCACATTCTATTCTTTCCCTTGTTTTATATATTTTAAATTTTTTATTGGTGGATTCTGCTGGGGTATCCACTGCTGATAAGCACTGGAGGGCTCCTGTTGCAAATCACCCTCTGGAGTAGAAGGATCTTTCTACTGGCACTTGGAGAAGACCTGATTTGGTATTGGTGTGGGCCTGGGGTTCTATTTATGTCTTTCCTCAGGACAGTGAGGTTCTTCTTTGGATTCCTGAGCACTATGTGCACCCTGTGGCTACTGATGAAGCCCAACAAGACAGAGACCTATTGGGCATTCATGAAAAACTTTCCCCTTCTGATACTAATGGGGATTGAGAGCCCAATTTGGCCAGCTTTGCCAAGCATTAACGTAAGCCTAGATTCTCCAGAAGGTAATGTATGGTAAATGCTTTTTTCAATTTTTTTTCAAATATGTTTGAAAACGTGTCATCCAGACACCTTGGAGATTAAGGATAACCCTGAAGGCCACTGACCTCCATGTGTTAACAGTAGCATGCCAGCTTAGACTTTTCATTTTCACAATCCTCCTCAAGCTGGTGTAGTGCCTACTTTTCAGGAGTGGCTCTATGCAACATTTATTGATCTCCTGAAATTCATTTAACCCCCACTTTGAAGATACCTTAAAATGTATGAGCCTGAATGTAGCCATTATAAGACCATTAGTTATACTCCTTATGAGCTGCCTGTTTTTTCTTTATGGTTCTTAGTTGTTCTTTTGCAGAGCTGCCAGCTTAAGTCGTGCTGGGAACAAGAAAAATGGGCCTCGGCGGTTCATGTTCCTGGAGTTGTATCCATGCCAGTGGATGTCCACATGCTCCAGAAGAGAATTTAACATTGCTGCTGCCATTGTTGCTGTTATAGCAGTGGCAGCCACCGCGGCTACTGTTTCTGGGATTACCATTTCATAATTGCTTACTACATCTAGCACAGTGGAGACCCTGGCAGCAAAAGAAGCTACCACAGTTAGTTAATCTTTCATTTCTATTGGGTATGATAAATTTAATTCAATAGTTATATACATTTCGATTGGCTTTGAAAAATATAAAATTATAAACTCAAGTTCCATTTGTTTTTGGGATACCATCTTACAAGGACTCCAACTTGCAGTAAGGCTCGTTAAGGAAGGGAATGGCTCAGTTGCCTTTAGCCTACTGGCTATGGGTGGGATAGGACCTCTGTTGGTCTTTTCTGTGTCGAACACACAGATTGCAAGCCCAGTGCCACTTTGAGATCTGTGGCAGCAGTTTAACTCTGCAGCTCACACACGATTGAGCCTGCATGATAATGAGTATTCAGAGACGGGTAATGCCTGGGGGGCGCTCACCAACCTAAGACAGAGCACCTGTGTGGCCTGGGCAGGCGTCTCCATGACGGGTAAGGTGATCTGCTGACGTCCCATGCAACCTAAGTCAGAAGCTCATTTTTTAGTAAAAGGGGGACCTATAGGGTCCTGGCCCCTGTTTTGGGTAACTGTTGCCTTGCTTGCTGACCTTGACCTTGATATCTTCCCTATGCTAATTCCCTGCCGGGTTCCACCCTCCTGAAGGCTTAGTTCCTTGTCTGTGTATCCTGCATAATGGACGTTAACAGCTTAGATGCAAGATTGTAAAACATCAGTAGCGAACTTCAGTCCTCCGGAGTTCTCCCATTGTGCTGTAAGCCTGTAATTAAGACCTCTTCCCTCCCTCAATAAACAGCATTCGGCATTAAAAAAAAAAAAAGAAATATTACTAAAGCTTAAATCGCACATCAAACCCCATACACTAGTAGTGGGAGACTTCAACACCCCACTCTCACCAATGGACAGGTCTGCCAGACAGAAACTTAACAGAGCAATAAGGGAACTAACAGACATTATGACTCAAATAGACTTAATAGATATTTACAGAATATTCCACCCTAACACAAAAGAATATACCTTCTTTTCAGCACCCCATAGAACCTTCTCCAAAATTGACCACATGCTTGGTCACAAAGCAAATCTCAACAGATACAAAAAATTGAAATAACCTTCTGTGTCTTATCAGACCACCATGGCTTAATGTTAGACTTCAACAACAACAAAAATTACAGAAAGCATACAATCTCATGGAAACTGAATAATGCCCAATTGAATTACCAATGGGTCAAGGAAGAAATAAAGAAAGAAATTAAAGATTTCCTAGAATTCAACGAAAATGAATGTACAACATTCCCAAACTTATGGGACACCATGAAAGCAGTGCTAAGAGGAAATTTCATAGCTCTAAATGCCCACATAAAGAAGTTGGAGAAATCTCACACTAGTGACTTAACAGCACACCTGAAAGCTCTAAAACAAGAAGAAGCAAACTCACCCAGGAGAAACAGACGCCAGGAAATAATCAAATTGAGGACTGAAATCAATAAAATAGAAACAAAGAGAACAATACAAAGAATCAATGAAACAAAGAGTTGGTTCTTTGAGAAAATCAACAAGACAGATAAGCCCTTATCCAAATTAACCAAAAAGCAGAGAGAGAGCATCCAAATTAACAAAATCAGAAATGAAAAGGGGGACATAACAACAGACAATGAGGAAATCCAGAGAATCATCAGGTCATACTTCAAAAACCTGTACTCCTCAAAATTGGAAAATCTGAAAGAAATGGATGATTTTCTGAATAGGTACCCCATACCAAAGTTAAATCAAGACCAGATAAACTATTTAAATAGACCAATAACCCCTAAGGAAATAGAAACAGTCATTAAAAGTCTCCCAATCAAAAAAAGCCCAGGAACAGATGGTTTCAGTGCAGAATTCTACTAGATTTTCAAAGAAGAGCTAATATCAATACTCTTCAAATTGTTCCACACCATAGAAACAGAAGGAACATTACCAAATTCTTTTTATGAGGCTACAGTTACCCTGATACCCAAAACACACAAAGATGCAACAAAGAAGGAAAATTACAGACCAATCTCCCTCATGAACATTGATGCAAAAATACTCAATAAAATACTGGCTAACCGAATCCAGGAACACATCAAAACAATTATCCACCATGACCAAGTAAGCTTCATCCCAGGGATGCAAGGATGGTTCAACATACGAAAATCTGTCAATGTAATACACCATATAAACAAACTGAAAGAAAAAAACCACATGATCATCTCATTGGATGCTGAAAAAGCCTTTGACAAAATCCTAACACCCCTTCATGATAAAGGTCTTAGAGAGATCAAGAATACAAGGAACATACCTAAACATAATAAAGGCAATTTACAGCAAGCCAACAGCCAACATCAAATTAAATGGAGAGAAACTCAAAGCAATTCCACTAAAATCAGGAACAAGACAAAGCTGTCCACTCTCCCCATATTTATTCAATATAGTACTTGAAGTTCTAGCTAGAGCAATAAGACAACAAAAGGACATCAAGGGGATACAAATTGGAAAGGAAGAAGTCAAACTTTCACTATTTGCAAACGACATAAGTGACCCCAAAAATTCTACCAGGGAACTCCTGCAGCTGATAAACTCCTTCAGTAAAGTGGCAGGATACAAGATTAACTCAAAAAAATCAGTAGCCCTCCTATATACAAATGAAAAAGGGGCTGAGAAAGAAATCAGAGAAACATCACCCTTTACAATAGCCACAAATAATATAAAATACCTTGGGGTAACTCTAACTAAGCAAGTGAAAGACCTGTATGATAAGAACTTTAAGTCTCTGAAGAAAGAAATTGAAGAAGATATCAGAAAATGGAAAGATCTCCCATGCTCATGGATATGTAGAATCAACATAGTAAAAATGGCAATCTTACCAAAAGCAATATACAGATTCAATGCAATCCCCATCAAAATCCCAACACAATTCTTCACAGACTTGGAAAGAACAATACTTAACTTTATGTGGAAAAACAAAAACCTAGGATAGCTAAAAGAATCCTGTATAATAAAGCAACCTCTGGAGGCATCATGATCCCCGGCCTCAAACTCTACTATAGAGCTACAGTAATAAAAACAGCTTGGTATTGGCATAAAAACCAACATGTGGACCAATCGAATTGAAGACCCTGACATTAATCCACACACCTACGAACATATGATTTTCGACAAAGAAGCCAAAACTGTACCATGGAAAAAAGAAAGCATCTTCAACAAATGGTGCTGGCATAACTGGATGTCAACATGTAGAAGATTGCAAATAGATCCATATCTGTCACCGTGCACAAAACTCAAGTCCAAGTGGATCAAAGACCTCAACATAAATCCAGTTACACTGAACTTGATAGAAGAGAAAGTAGGAAGTAGTCTGGAACGAATTGGCACAGGAGACCACTTCCTGAATATAACATCAGTAGCACAGACACTGAGAGTGACAATTAATAAATGGGACCTCTTGAAACTGAGAAGCTTTTGTAGAGCAAAGGACATGGTCAATAAGACCAAACGACAGCCTAAGAATGGGAAAAGATCTTCACCAACCCCACATCTGACAGAGGGCTGATCTCCAAAATATATAAAGAACTCAAAAAGCTAGACATCAAAATACTGAACAATCCAATTTAAAAATGGGCTACAGAGCTTAACAGAGAATTCTCAACAGAAGAATCTCAAATGGCTGAAAGACATTTAAGGAATTGCTCAACATCCTTAGTCATCAGGGAAACGCAAATCAAAACAACTCTGAGATACCATCTTACACCTGTCAGAATGGCTAAGATCAAAAACACTGAAGACAGCTTATGTTGGAGAGGATGTGGAGCAAGGGGAACACTCCTCCACTGTTGGTGGGAATGCAAATTTGTACAGCCACTCTGGAAATCAGTATGGCAGTTTCTCAGAAAATTGGGAATAAGTCTTCCTCAAGACCCAGCTATACCACTCTTGGGCATATACCCAAGGAATACTCAATCTTACCACAAGGACACATGATCAACTATGTTCATAGCAGCATTATTTGTAATAGCAAGAACCTGGAAACAACCTAGATGCCCCTCAACTGAAGAATGGATAAAGAAAATATGGCACATATACACAATGGAGTACTACTCAGCAGTAAAAAACAATGATATCATGAAATTTGCAGGCAAATGGATGGATCTAGAAAATATCATCTTGAGTGAGGTAACCCAGACTCAGATGGACAAACATAGTATGTTCTCACTAATAAGTGAATACTAAATGGGAGGGAAGGGATGGCCAGACTGCAACCCACAACTCCAGAGAGGCTAGCTAACAGGAAAAGAGCCTAGGAGGGACACATGGATGACCCTGTGAAGGAGAAGTGGATGAGATCTACATGAGTGGACTGGGTGTGGGGGTGGTGGCAGAGGGCGAGGAGTGGGGGATGAGAGCATAGGGAAAAGGGAGGGTCAATCTGGAACAGGGACAGAGTGGGAGGGCAGGGAGGAAGATACCATGATAGATGAGGACATCATGGGAATAGGAAGAGGCAGGGTGCTGGGGAGGCTCTCAGGAATCCACAAGGTTGACCCCACCTTGGTCTGCTGGCAATGGTCCAGAGGGTGCCTGGACCAGTCTACTCTGGTGACCAGCCTAGCAAATAGCCTAGCTGTCATCATAGAGCTTTTGTCCAATGACAGATGGAGGCAGATACAGAGATCCACGGCCAAGCACCAGGCTGAGCTCCGGGAATCCAATTGATGAGAGAGAGGAGAGAGATACTGCAGGTGAGGGACATCGAGATCATGATGGGAGGACATGCAGAGATGACTGGCCACACTAGTGGAAACCCATGAACTGTGGACTGGTGGCTGTGGAGCCCCCATGGGACTGGACTAGGCCCTCTGGACAAGGAAGATAGTTGTTTGGCTCAAACTGTTTGGGGGTCACCCAGACAGGGTGATCAGGATCTGTCCCTGGTGCATGGTCAGGCTTCTGGGAATCTGGTACCTGTGGTGTGACACCTTGCACAGCCTTGGTGCAGTGGGAAGGGGCTTGGACCTGCCTAGGCTCAGTGTGCTGGGCTCTGCTGACTCCCCATGGGAGACCTCGATTTGGGGGATGTGGGGATGCAGGGTGGCTTGGGAAAGAGGGCTGGGGGTGGGAGGAGGGAAGTGGGGGGGTCTGTGGATAGCATGAGGAGTGAATAGAAAATTTCTTAATAAAGAAAAAAAATATTATAAAATAAAAAAAGAAAAGGATTCACATCTTGAGCCAGGAAACACATCTCACTGTACCCCACTTCTTGTTGGTTGTTTTTATACGTAGTTCTTACTGATTTTCTTGTTTAACAAAGTCATACACATATACAATGTATTCTGGTTATTCTCACCCCTCCCTCTTCTACTTCCCCCCCCC
>CABHPR010126951.1:0-32376 GCA_902168415.1 Peromyscus melanophrys | reverse complement strand
TTCTGTGTAGGGATGTTCAGGTCTTGCTGGTGTAGGTTCTGATGGAGCTATATTGGTTTTTATGTTGTTGACTGTATATTTGCACTGGCATCTACCCATCTCTTTCTCCACTTGTTGCAAGTGGTGTCTGTGTCTGAGGGAGCCTCTCTTGGTCTGATCCATACTCTTGGTCCAGTGGATATCTTGGTCTAATTGGTGCTGATGGACTCTTTGTCTCAGGGAGCAGCTCTTAGTCCAATTGGAACTCCTGGTCTCTGTCTCAGGGAGTAACTGCAATTTTGGTGTGTGGGTGGGTTGGGAGGGGTGGGGTCTGTGTGTTACAGGGGTGGTGGGTGATGGTGGTAGTCAGACCTGTCTACAGGAGGCCTGCCTATTGGCTTGAGACTGGGACTGCAATGGGTCTTGGTGTGGGGGCGCAGGGCTGTGCCCCAGGGCCCCACCTAGACAAATACTCACCTCTTAGTCTAATCAGGCACTGGCAGGCTCTGGGAGGGTGGCTAAGATTTGGGGGAGGTGCGACTTGTGGGTTACAGGGTCTGATGAGGGATGGTGGTAGTCTGACCTGTCTGCTGACCTGAAACTGAGACTGCAATGAGTGGTGGTGTAGGGGTGCAATGTTTCAGCCCTGGGCCCAAAGCCTAGGGGCTAGGGTATTCAGGTGTTAGGATAGACTCACCTCTTAGTCCAATCTGGTGCTGGCAGTTTCTGTCTCAGGGAATAGTTGCAGTCTCTGGAAATATGTTTCTAAGCAGTTATTTCATGGAAAAGTGATTCCATCAGCTACATTCTCAGTTCATGTTCTCTCCCATCAGATAATTTCACATTTCATAAGGCAAATAATTTGATGGGTGGTATTTTGCCCTCAGGACTTGTTTTCTATTATCCTAGTGCAGAGCAGAGTTTTTCTTTGGAAGAGAGACTTTTTTTTTCTACACACACCTTGTCAGCCAAATTTAACTTGCTCAAATTCTCCCCAACCCCCTTGACAATCAGGATATTTTAAAATAATCTTTCTGCCCATAGTTTTCTTTACTTTTAATACTTAGGGAATGGAAAGATGCAGTAAAAAGTAACCACAGAGAAGATGCAATGTTCCCCTACAATGAAGTTTCCTCCACTGAACAAACTAAAGCATTATCTTAAATATTAACTTCACTGAAGTTCTCAGGACACAGGCACAAGGAAGTCAGATTCTTGAACAATGTGTCACACAAATGGACACCAATACAGTTTCTGACTGCATACCTTTATGACTATGGAAGTCAGTCTACTTCTATGCATACTTCTTTCTGCATTCCTGTTGTTTAAGCTTCCACAAGAATGTTCCACTAAACACTGCCTCCATCATGCTAAAGTTTTTCTAGATAAATATACCAAACTCTTCCATGTTGAAGCCACAATTCCATTTGAAATGTTCAAACACATATTGTTTATTTTTATCAGAACAATTGTCCCACTTCTTGCATCAATTTTATCTGTTCCTTGTTTCATTGCTGCAACAGGATTCCTGAAAACAACATTTCTTAATTAGTAAAGGGTTTATTTTAGCACAGCCTCATCAACTAAATAAATCAAGAAAAGTGCTTACTGGCCTTCTTGAGCCCGATCTCATCAACAAAATTCCTCACATGAGATTCTGAAAGCTTGTCTCCTAAGTGACCCCCGATCCTATTAAATTGACAGTCAAGAATATCTGTCACTCTTCATACACAATTATTTGCCTTGCCTATTGCTTTAGCTAAAACATCAAGCACTGTATTGAATCAAAGTGTAAAGTGTGGACTACACTATCTTGTCAAGATTTTGATCTGGATGCTTAACGTTTTCACTCCTTGAAGAAGCTTCATGTGGAGAATCTATAACACTTTTTTTTTTTTTGAGAAATGGTTCACTTTCACACAGACTTGCCTGGAACTTGCAGTGATCTTCCCTAACTGGCCTGTTGGTTTTTCAGATTGAATCAAAGTATCTGTTCATATTTTGAGTAATAATTTAAAACTAAAAATGCAGAATCTAGACACTGAAGAAAAATTTCACCTTTCATTTTATCTGTTAGTTGATATGAATGCGTATTGACTGTGGAAGAACACATCTATATAATGTAATATGCACATGAGCAACCTGTAGAAGTCACTGATCAATGTGATTTGTTTGTTTTGTTATGTTTTGTTGTTTGTTTACTTTTTTGTTTTTATGTACCAACCAAAGTCCCACCCTCCTTCCTCTTTACCCTTTCCTCCTCATTTCCCTTCACATCCACTCCTCCTCCATTGTTTCTCTTCAGATACAGGTTGATGTCCCATGTATATCAGCCAGCCAGGGTATTTAAAGTTACAGTCTAGGCTCTTCCTCTTCCATTAAGGCTGGATGAGGCAACCCGGTTTTAAAAAATTTATTCCTGCTCCTCTTGGACCTAGTTACACACATAAAAAAATACAGAATTTAAATTACCCTAGTAAAAGATTACAAATAATAGTACCCAGAAACACCAAGACTTCTACTGTTAATGGATTTAAGATACAAGGGCTATTTCCTTTTCATTCGAACTTTACATATTTGTCCCAACACAGATAAATCACATGATAAGTTTCATACTCTATTCTATATCAAGTGACATTTATTAAATAATGGTTAGCAATTGTTACTAACAATATGTGTGTCTCAAACTCTCAGTTTCAGCTTTTCTGAGCATCTTCTATTTTACACCTTGCTTTGTATTCTCCATATCTGTTTCTGCTAGTAATACAGGGTAGAATACCATAAGCATTAGCAAAGATAATATAATAAATATATTTATATTTAATGCATGTACATATGTATACTAGAATTTCTGTGATGGATTCATGTTAATAAAAGTTGATATAATTCTTTCATAACTTCATATTTTGTGATTTTCCAAATAAAATGGTCTAAGACTCAAATTTTGGATTTTTGATTTTTCTGTTAGGAGGAAAATTTCTTTCCAGTTGTCAGGGACAGTGTGAATACCTAGTAGTTTCACATTTATCAAACCTTTCTATATTGTAGCAGCTTTCTTCTAATTTCCATTAAAACTTGGTTTAATTGTCTTCATCATAAGTATACTCACAACTCTCATTTTCATATTTTTAATCCATTTTCATTAGTAAAGACTATGTGCTTTGATTTCCTTTTCATCATGTACTCCAATAACTATTTATTTATTTTTATGTACGTATGTGATGTAGTCATGAGTTTCTTTGTGTTTGCATATGAGTCTACATGCAGATGTAAGAGGTCACCAATATGGTCTTTTCTTCTATTCCTCTTCACCATCCTTTTAGAGATAAGAGTTTTCCCTGAACCTCAACCTCAACTATTCAGTTAGGCTCACTGGGCAGTGAGATTTCAGAATACTCATTCCTCTATCACCCCAACACTAAGATTACAGGCATTCTGCACCATTCCTGGATTTTTTTTATTTTGTTTTACAATACCATTCAGTTCTACATATCAGCCACGGATTCCCTTGTTCTACTCCCTTCCACCCACCTCCCCTTCCCCCCAGCCCCCCCCCCTTCCCCCCTCCTCCAGGGCAAAGCCTCCCCTGAGGACTGAGATCAACCTGGCAGACTCAGTCCAGGCAGGGCCAGTCCCCTCTTCCCAGGCTGAGCCAAGCGACCCTGCATAAGCCCCAGGTTTCAAGCAGCCAGCTCATGCAATGAGCACAGGACCTGGTCCCACTGCCTGGATGCCTCCCTAACAGTCCAAGCCAATCAACTGTCTCACCCATTCAGAGGGCCTGATCCAGTTGGGGGCCCCTCAGCCATTGGTTCATAGTTCATGTTTTTCCATTCATTTGGCTATTTGTCCCTGTGCTTTATGCAACTTTGGTCTCAACAATTCTCGCTCATATAGAACCTCCTCTTTCTCGCTATTTGGACTCCCGGAGCTTCACCAGGGGCCTAGCCATGGATCTCTGCTTCCAGATCCCTCAGTCATTGGATGGGGTTTCTAGCACGACAATTAGGGTCTTTGGCCATCCCATCACCAGAGTGGGTCTTTTCGGGCTGTCTCTCGACCATTGCCAGCAGTCTATTGTGGGGGTATCTTTGTGGATTTCTGTGGGCCTCTCTAGCACTTTGCTTCTTCCTATCCTCGTGTGGTCTTCATTTACCATGGTCTCCTATTCCTTGCTCTCTCTCTCTGTTCTTGATCCAGCTAGTGTCTCCCGCTCCCCCAAACTCTCTTTCCCTCGACCCTTGCCCTTCATTTCTCCCACTTATGTCCAGGCTGTTCATGAAGATCTCATCCATTTCTCTGTCATTGGGTGATCCCTGTGTCTTTCTTGGGGTCCTGTTTTCCAGGTAGCCTCCCTGGTGATGTGAGTAGCAGTCCAGTCATCCTTGCTCCACATCTAGTATCCTCCTTTGAGTGAGTACATACCATGTTTGTCTTTTTGAGTCTGGGTTACCTCACTCAGTAGGATTTTTTCTAGATCCACCCATTTGCCTGCAAACCTCATGATGTTATTGTTTTTCTCTGCTGAGTAGTATTCCATTGTGTATATGTACCACATTTTATTTATCTATTCTTCAGTTGAAGGGCATCTAGGTTGTTTCCAGGTTCTGGCTATTACAAATAATGCTGATATGAACATAGCTGAGCAAGTGCTCTTGTGGTATGATTGAGCATTCCTTGGGTATATGCCCAAGAGTGGTATAGCTGGATCTTGGGGGAGATTGATTCCCAATTTTCTAAGAAAGCACCATATTGATTTCTAAAGTGGCTGTACAAGCTTGCATTCCCACCAGCAGTGGAGGAGAGTTCCCCTAGCTCCACATCCTCTCCAGCACAAGGTGTCCTCAGTGTTTTTGATCTTAGCCAATCTGACTGGCGTAAGGTGGTATCTCAGAGTTGTTTTGATTTGCATTTCCCTAATGATTAGGGATGTTGAGCAATTCCTTAAATGTCTCTCAGCCATTTGTGTTTCCTCTGCTGAGAAATCTCTGTTTAGTTCTATGGCCCATTTCTTAATTGGACTGTTGGGAATTTTGGTGTTTAATTTCTTGAGTTCCCTATATATTCTGGATATCAGTCCTCTGTCAGATGTGGGGTTGGTAAAGACCTTTTCCCATTCTGTAGGCTGTCGCTTTGTTTTGTTGACTGTATCCTTTGCTCTACAAAAGCTTCTCAGTTTCAAGAGGTCCCATTGATTGATTGTTTCTCTCAGTGTCTGTGCTACTGGTGTTATATTTAGGAAGTGATCTCCTATGCCAATGTGTTCAATACTACTTCCTACTTTCTCTTCTAGCAGGTTTAGAGTAGCTGGATTTATGTTGAGATCCTTGATCCACTTGGACTTAAGTTTTGTGCACGGTGATAGATATGGGTCTATTTGCAGCCTTCTACATGTTGATATCCAGTTATGCCAGCACCATTTGCTGAAGATGCTTTCTTTTTTCCATTGTACAGTTTTGGCTTCTTTATCAAAAATTATATGTTCATAGGTGTGCGGATTAATGTCAGGGTCTTCAATTCGATTCCATTGGTCCACATGACGGTTTTTATGCCAGTACCAAGCTGTTTTTATTACTGTAGCTCTATAGTAGAGCTTGAAGTCAGGGATCGTGATGCCTCCAGAGCTTGTTTTATTGTACAGGATTCTTTTGGCTATCCTGGGTTTTTTGTTTTTCCATATGAAGTTGAGTATTATTCTTTCCAGGTCTGTGAAGAATTATGTTGGTATTTTGATGGGGATTGCATTGAATCTGTAGATTGCTTTTGGTAAGATTGCCATTTTTACTATCCTGCCTATCCATGAGCATGTGAGATCTTTCCATTTTCTGAGAAGGAAATCAGAGATATATCACCCTTTATAATAGCCACAAATGACATAAAATACCTTGGGGGTAACACTAACCAAGCAATTGAAGGACCTATATGACAAGAACTTTAAGTCCATTCCCGGATTTTTACATGGGATCTAGGTATCTGAACTCAAATTCTCACACTTTGCAGTGAGATCTTTATCAAATGAACTATCTCCAAAGTCCAAAATTATTTTGCATATTTGCTCAAGTTATTTGTACTATTATCTTTTATAGTTTTTACGTTTACTGACTGTAGAGGATGAGGAAGAAAGTAAAACAACACCATTCTAAGCAAGAGACAGATATGGAAGTGTTACAGGATAAGGGAGGTTATGGTTGTGGGGATGACTCAAGACCCACTGTAATAGCAAGAATATCCTGAGAGATAACTACCACATGTTCTTAGCACTGTGTTAATCTAATTTATATTTTAAGGAAGTATTTTTAAAGCACTTTATTATTTTAATTAGACAGCATCTCTTTATGGCTTTTTTGATCTCTATACATATTTTCATTCTGATATTATCACTCACCATGTATTTCCAAAAATTATGTTAATAAAGCCAAACATTTTGGCTCATGCCTTTAAACTCACCACTGAGGAGGCACAGGCTGGGCCATCTCTGTGAGATCTACACCATGTGGACTATGCAAGTGTCAAGGCCTGCCAGGGCTATATAAGTGAGCCTGCCTCAAAAAAAATTCTTTAAATAACTACATCACCTAAAATAAGCAAATTAAGTATTAGCAAACAGTTATACTGTTGCAATACTAAAACTATTTTAATGATTCTGAAAACACCTAAACAAAATCAAATAGAGAATAAAAAGGAAAGCCAAAACAACAAAATCTTAGCTAAAATTTAATCTTTAAACTGCTTTGAATAAAAAGATTAAAATGGCTTTCAGTAATTATTTCTCAGCTAAAAATTTAATTTTTTAAAATATCATTATCAATGTCTACAACTGGACATTTGGAGTTAAGATTACTGAATAATGTTTCAATTCAATGTATGATTGAAAAGAGTGCTTCCTATGTAGTAGTCAGAGTTATATTTTATCTTGTGGCTTAATTTCCTACATTGGAATCAAAGCTTCATAAGGTATTGAACAATCAGTATCAAACCTTTTTTCTTAACTTAATTCTTAGTATCTTAATGATAAGAACATTTATGTATAGGGCACTGTAGCAGGATCTTAGAAGTTCTTATTAATAAAAGCAAACTTGGAGCCAGATAATGGGGTGAATGCTGGAAGATCAGAGAAGCAGAGCAAGCCACAGCTTCCTCACCTCAGCAGTTCCTCAGCTGTTCCTGTTTCCACAGACTGGAAGCTTCTGGGTCCTCATTCAGAATGAATCTCAGCTGCACTGCTGCTCAAAACCTAAAAGCTTAACCAGCCAAATGCTTCTTGTTTCTTGTCTTCACACCTTATATATCTTTCTGCTTTCTGCCATCACTCCCTGGGATTAAAGGCTCACTTTCTGGGATTATAGGCTTGTGTCACCATGCTTGGCTGTATCCTTGTGGCCTTGAACTCACAGAGATCCAGACAAATTTCTGCCTCTGGAATGCTAGGATTAAAGGTGTGTGCTACCACTGCCTAACCTCTATGTTTAATACTGTGGCTGATCTGTCTCTGACCCCAGATAAGTTTATTAGAGTGCACAATATTTTGGGGAACACAATACCACCACAGGGCACCAACATGACTGTCTAAATGTGAACTGAACAAGGATAGCACCAATGAACAAGCCAAACTGGATCCATAAAGCCCACAAGGCTTCAACCCTACACAAAGAACCATAGGCAGCTGAGGAAAGCTGGAAGCAGAAGTAGTCTTCCCAGGGAAGAACATGCCAACTGGTTGATTAGTGACAGTCAACATTAAAAATATGCATACAAGTAGCACAACAGTGACTGAACAGTTTATATTTAGTAATATAAATGTATTATATATATGCATGCAAGAACAATTAGTTTTTTTTTAAAGAGACTATAAACTTATAGGAGAATCAGGAGGGATATTGAAGGATTTGGAATGAGGAAAAGTGAAGGATAAAGTCTGTAATCAAATTATAATCTCAAAATAAAATGAAAAATGGAAGTGTACCTGCTATGGGTCATGCACCAGGGACAGATCCTCATCCCACTGTCTGGGGCCCCTAAAAACATTAAACAGTTTAACACAATGTGTCATGTGCTTCTGCTCCATTAACACACCACAGGAAATGCAGAACTCTAGTGAGTCATAAAAACAACAACAGCAGCAGCAATAACAAAAAACAGCTATGAATATTAGTCCTCAAAAACAGCAGTTCTATAATAAAAGAAGTCAAGACACAATGTTTACTTTATTTTTATTTAAATTTTATTCCTGCATCCCAATACAAATAAACACATACCATGAATTATATTCCATTTCAGGTAACAATTATTTTTTTGGTAATGGTCAGCAATCAGAAACTAACATTTTTGTATCCATGACTGTCATTTTAAACCATTCTTGGCATTTTCAACGTGCTTTGCTCAGTTATCTATTATCTCTGTTAGAAACAGTATAGAATAGCAAGCTAACAACAATGTGTGAAAATGCCTTAGGAAAGAGAGTGTAAGAAAGAGTGCTAAAATTACTGAAAAATTTGAATATCAAAACAGAGTTAAGAAGAAAGAGAAAGCTACTTACAAACAAGGGAATATATGCAATAGTGTTTGACGTGACAGTTATCTGTTCTAGAATAGATCCAACATCCCACAAATTCCTAATGATTTAAAATCCCATCTCCTATGAACATGTTTGTGCACAAGTTTAATCCTTGCACTCCAAAAGTATAGACAGGCAGAGCCCTGAGAATTTGATGCCAGTTGGGTCTACATGGCCAGTCAGGAATAGATGGTGAGATGCCCTGTGAAAAATAAATCTTATCTTCACATATTAAATTTGAAAAAATAAATAATATAAGGTTTCTCATTTATGTTCCTCTCTATGTATTTCTAGTCTATATAACATCAATGTCACCAAGAAACTTATATTCCCCTGGGATATTTTCAGCATATTTCTTCTCCCAATTTCTTTTGGTTTATAGTAGGGTTTTTTATTTGTTTGTTTGTTTTGTTTTGTTTTAGTTTTTTGAGACAGGGTTTCTCTGTGTAGCCCTGGCTGTCCTGGTACTCCTTCTGTAGACCAAGTTGGCCTCAAACTCATTGAGGTCCACCTGCCTCTATCTCCCAAGTGCTGGAATTAAAGGTGTGTGCCACCAATACCCAGCTTCAGTTCCTAATTTCAAGACCAATTTTTAATAGGTATTCTAATATCTAAATCCCTTTGCATAATTCCTTAGATTTTTAAGAATACAGAGTTCAACTGACTTTAATTTTCATTTTATTATTTCTTAAGGCCTTAATTTGTTCAAAAATGTTTGGAAAAACATAAAAACATCCCACGCCATAATTAATCATACTCCAAATCAATACAACTCATGAGTTATGAAAAATTATATAACTATAATTTGTGTTGTATTTTATTTAATTCTATTGTGGACATTTTGTTTTTATTGATTGGTAAGCGCATAAAATACATTCACTAAGGACACTAAAAATTTATTGTGAAGCTTCACAGCATCATTTCTGGATGTCAATTCAAAATGTATATGTTCAATGAAACTGACTTTAACTTGTATATGATAATCTGAGTATTCAGTGCATAGCAAAGGTGTGATCTCACAAATGGATTTCTCATATACATTGTTAATTCATTCTCTGTAGAATAGAGGTGTATATTTTTAATATGTATAATTATGAAGAGCTTACATAAGTGAGTGTGGATTTTCTATTCTTTACATTAAGCTTGTGAAGTGTAATTATTTGATTGGTGTGTGTAGGTTTATTGGGTGCATGTATGTGTTTAATGTGTGAGAACATATAGGAAATGCTGGTACCAATACACATGCCTGCAAAGCATTCAGGAGGCATTGAACATTGTTTTCTATCACTCTGTACCTCATTTCCTTGAGAAAGTGTCAGAGACTGAGGCTTGAGCAGGATGTGCTATTCAGAGATTTGACCTGTTGTTCAGTTCATCCCTGGGACCTGTCTGGTTCTGATTCAGCAACAGTGGGTAAAAGATGATCTACCATACCTGACTTTGGACATGACTGCTAAGGATCCAAACAAAGGTCCTCATTATTATACAACAAGTACCTTTATCCACTGAGCCATCTCTCAGTCATGAAAGTACAATATTTTATTATTTATCAGAAACCACTATCAGTCTCCTCCGCATTTTCCTAATGGCATTTATCATTTCCTTATTCCTAAAAGTATATACCATAGGATTGAGCAAAGGTGTCAGGACATCTGTAAATACAAACACATTTTTCTCAAAAGAAAAAGGAGATGTAGGTCGTGCATATATTAATATACAAGGAATAAAGAAAAAAGCTACAACAGTAATATGGGATCCACAGGTGGATAGAGCCTTACGTCGACCTTCAGAGCTGTGACCTCTCAGAGAGAACAAAATGACACCATAAGAAACAAGCAAAAAGGAGAATATAATGATGCAGATAGACCCACTGTTGGCAAATACCAAAATGACAAAAATGTGTGTGTCAGTGCAGGCAAGCTTCAGCAATGGGAACAGGTCACATATGAAATGATCAATGACATTGGGTCCACAGAAGGACAGCTGCAATGTGAAGGCAATTTGTATGATAGAATGCAAGAATCCTCCAGCCCAGGCCACCCCCATCAGAATACCACAGAGCCTCCTGTTCATGATGAAAGAGTAGTGTAAGGGCTTGCAAATGGCCACATAGCGGTCATAGGCCATGGCTGCCAGAATGATGACTTCCACTGCAGCAAAAAAGTGCACAGCAAAGAGCTGTGTCATGCAACATTCAAAAGAGATGGTCTTCCTCTCATAAACCAAATCTGCAATCATCTTTGGTGTGACAGCAGAAGAGACACAAGCATCGAGGAAGGAGAGGAATGCCAAGAAGAAGTACATAGGGGAGCCCAGCAGTGCAGGGCTGTAGACAATGGTCAGCACAATCATCACATTACCCACAATGGTTGCAAGATAGACCAATAAAAATATAACAAATGATATTTTCTCAATTTGAGGGTTCTGTGAAAGCCCCAGGAGTATGAACTCATTGACAAAGCTCTGGTTATGCATGATTCTCCAGAGGACCTTGCAAGAAAAGTATGTGAAATCTACAATTATAAGAAAAATATTTCTTACAAATTTACAATAAAGCATCAATAATATGGTGCATATTTATGTAAAATTATCTTGATTAATTCTATTACCATTCATAACAGAGTAGCAGAAAGTTTTTTGATAAGTATCATTAGATATCACATAGATTTAAGACAGAAAAATTGAATAATTTAAATAATTATCACAATTTTAATATTTTGGGATAAAACCATCTGTATTAGAGAAACCCATATTGAATTACCAGCTTGTGTCAATCTCTAAATGTTTCTTGTAGTAAAATATTGAAAATCAGTGGGAAATCATACCTTAATAATAAACCAAAGACTTCAATTTATTAATCACCATCTGCATTGTACAAGGAAGGTATGGCTGAGTCATCTGCAGTGATGAATTGAAGCTCCATCTACCAATAGAAGAAGAGATAAAATGTATTTGAAATCCATGACAACATTTTGTGCTTTGTTTCAAAGCACAAAGTGTACTAGAATTCAAATCAAGTAATCTACTATTCATAACACAGAAAATTTTGTTCAGAGTAACTGCCATTAACGTGATGCTAATATAGAACTTGTTGAAACCATTTGAATCATCAATTTTCTGTGTGTCCAAAACTTATAAAAATAATGTTGTTGTCTATAATGATTAAACAGAGTCAAAAATGAGACCAGGCAGGACTAGGCCTCCTAGTCAAATATGTAACAAGTGAAAAACTTTTAACTAAAATTTAAAGTTCAAGGAAACAAGTTAAAACTTGGACTTTAAGAGACTCTAGGTCTACATCCATGATCTCACCTGAAAATTAACAAGGTAAAGAGTGAGATTTTTTATTAAACAATAAGAATTTCAGAGTAGATGTGGTCTTTATACAGTATCCCTCTGTCTATAAAGGTACCACATCTTATTCCATTGTCATGTGTGAGTTAGAATTTTTAATAAAAGTAACAAGATAAATGATTGAGTATTAAAAGATGTACAACAAATCACCTGTATGAAAATTATATAGCTAAAGAGGAGAAATTAATTGTTGAATATATTTTAGAGTTCTGAGATTTAATTGCCTACAAGATATTTATACAATTTGACCTTGCTTGGAAAGATAAAATTCTACAAAAATATTGTTTCATATTCATATAAATTTATTATAAAACATGTTCATAAGCATATTACTCATTTCTAATGACTAGTAGGAGAAACAAATTTGACAATGTTAAAATGTTACTTATGATATTCCCCTTACAATGCTAAGAGTAATCTACTCACTTGTAAACTCAGCTGCATCACGTGGATTCATCTAGACAAATATTCCAGCTCTTGACCACAATTTCCCCGGGAGGTCAAGGCTTTAAAATGTATTTGTATCTTCTCCTGAATGTAACAGGAATGTTTTACTAAATATACATTTCTATGAGAATATCTGTATGAATATACACTCAAAGATATAAATGCATATGTATATATGTTTATGCATATCTGCAAGTAAAATGCTAATGTATTTATACAGAGAAAAAATGGTGGTGATTTTAATGACTTGTATTTGCAAAGAACAGACACTTGCAATTGTAGTCATAGTAGAAGAAGTAGCATACATCTACTTTGAAACAACCACTTCCATAACCACTTCCGTGATGTTCCTAGTGCAGTTCTTCACTAGTATCTATAATGTGATCTCTGTTTCCATTAATAAGCTACAACCAAAGAAAACAGTAAAAAAAAAATAATAACCTAAAGGTCCCTGGGTCACTGAATCAGGCAGTAATCAGTTAAGATGGTCACCTCATAATTTATCAGTAGTCATTCTGTGCTAAATCAAATGAACAAAGAACTGCAGTGAGTAAGGAGATCATGGAGGGTGGTGTCTATGGATGAAATATCAGAATGAAACTCATCATTCCTTAAAGTGACAATACATGGACATAAAAGAAAAACTGCTCCAGATTCTTGAGATTTGTTTTCCTCAGATTTAGGCCTCTACCCTTTCCTGTAGGGCAGGTCTGGTTACTTGATGTTTTGAAAATTTAATAAACCTAGGGACATTGAAACCTTTTTGTGAAAACCACATCAAATTAATGGTGTAAGCGGAAGTGTAAGAGGAGATGTTGAGTGTTAAATTTATTCTCCAGTGGAATCTCATTGAGCATATTAACCACACTTAAGGGCAGGCCCCATGTCCAACAGTAGATGGCCAACATGAAATGAACGTTGTTGTTTTATGAACATTTTGTCTCATATTGGTGTTTGGGTATTTTTTAACTTACTGGTCTTTTGTTTGTATATTACAGTTTCTGATTTTATGTTTTTATGGGTGTATATATGTGTTTCTTGTATATTTTTGTGTTTTTTTTTCTTTTTTAAAAAAAATTCTTGTTTAGTTGATTAAAAAAAAGGATAAGGGGAATTCAGATAATGATGCAGAGCAAGGAAGATTATTTTATATGAGATTCTTGCTTTTCCAAACCAAAGTTTCTAAGTGTTTTTCTGCATATTTTTCCCATAGTGTATAATATTTGGTTCTATAGGTTTATATGAAATATGATGCTTTTGATGGTTTCAATGCAAAGCATGCTCTGATGTTCTTAATTAGTAGGGAAATGCTAAAGTTCTGTCCTCACTCACAGACACTCCTGATTTAACAGCTTTCTTATACAACAAAATAGAGCAACAAAACTGAGTGGAAGTTTTCAAGGGAAACAAAGTCCAATATTAACTTTAAATAAATGCTGGCTTAAACTTTTATGCTTACTTAAGATGCACATCAGTTCTGATTGAAAGGATGACCCCAGCTTGGACTATTAGAAATAATGGAGAGGGTGCCTGAACTGAACTGGCTTACCCCAGTGACCAGATCTGTGAATACCCTAACTGTCATCACAGAGCTTTTCTCCAGTGACTGACAGAAGCAGGTGCAGAGATCCACAGCCAAATGCCAGGCAGAGCTCCAGGAATCCAGGTAAAGAGAGGGAAGAGGGATTCTATGAGCAAGTGCATCAAGATCATGTGGGAAAACCTGCAGAGATGACCAAACCAAACTAGTGGGAACTTATGAAAGTTGGATCAACAACTGTGGAGCCTGCATGGGACTGGGGTAGGTTCTCTGCTTGGCAAGACAGTTGTGTAACCTGATCTGCTTGGGAGCCCCCTGGCGGTAGGATCGGAATCCATCCCTTGTGCATGAGCTGGCTCTTTGGAGCAGAGGGAGGGACTTGGACTTGCCTCTACTTGATGTGCCTCCTCATGGGAAGACTTCTCTTCTTGTGGGGAGGAATGGGGGGGTCGGTTCGAGGGGGAGAATGGAGAGGTGGGAGGATGGAAGAGGGGGATTTTTCATTGGTGTGTAAAATGAATGGAAAAATTTTCTTAGAGAGAGAGAGAGAGAGAGAAAGGACGTGGTCATTCTTCAGATAGTAATTTTCAGATAGTAATTTTCTAAATTTGTAGTCACTATGGTTTATGATCACAAGTTATGATTTTATATTATTTAGAAGCTGATATGCCTAAACAGAAGCTGTAGTTTAAATTTATACCTATAAGATAAAAGACTAATAGTTGAAAATTGAGCTAAAACACATAAAATCTCTTATTTGGTTAAGATTGATATATATTTGTTTATTTCATAGTCTTGCAAAATAAACTCTTATTAAAGCACTATGTCAGTGTCAACTGAAACTCAATAATTAATAACCTGAAACCTTCTGTTCTACTTATTTCCATTCATCTAAAATGAGAATAAACACAATGTTAAGTAGAAATTTAAAGAAGATTTTAACTCAGCTATGGGAGGACCAAGTAGGAATGGGAAGGGGATAGATATGAACAAAATACATCCTACAAATGAAATGCTCAAATAGTGAATAAAATATTTAAAATAATTAACAAAACAACTTCATGTGTAAATAGTCACATGATTGGAAAAACTATCGTATCTCGAGCATTATAGTCCATGAGTACAAATGGGAATTGACAAGGTTTTCTACAGCCAAGATGGACACAGCATCATTCAAGCTTACAATGAATTTGAGCTCTTCAGCCTCCAGTTTCAATCTTAGGGACCATACGATCGCAATCTTGTGCCACCTTACACAACCAAATTCATTGTGTTTAGTCATATTTTAAAAACCATAATAAAATGTAACTGCAAGTATTGATATCAACATTATATTTAACAGTGCCTACAAAGCCACACTGGGATGAAATATTGAATCAGTCAAAAAGAGAAATGTTTTTTATTATAATCACATCATAAAGTAGTCCAATTGCAATGAAATGTATTCACTCATTCAGTACATTTAAAAACATATTGGAAATTATTCCAGAATCCTATTTGTAATTCTGAAATATTATTTCAGTTTTCAAATTGTACTCTGAAAATAAAATGAGAGGAGGGAACTTTGCAAAAAAATTCTATATTGTCACAAAATGCAATGCTGTCAAAAGTAATAAAATGTAAGGAATATGGAAAATATCCATGAGGTATATAACGTAAAAATAAGAATCTAACAAGCCACTACATCACGCTAGTATAAATAAAACATTAAAACATGAAAGATAAAGCATTTTAACAGTCTGTTAAGATATAAAAGTAGGCAAAAATTGATTATCCTTTTTTTTAATTTAAAAACAATATGTTGTCTAGAAGACAACAGTAATTATTATGTATTTCATTTGCAACAAAAACATCGACTAAATCCCACAAAACAGTTTTTCTTTAAATTTATGACAAAAGGTATGTGAGCTTTACAAACTATCCAACACATTAACAAAAGTGGAAGTATTGGGTTAGCATAACAGCGTCACACAGTTTCATGCTATGATCTTTTTATGAATGACCTTACCATTGACTCAACGCATTTTCATTTCGAATTCTCTTTGATTTTAGACCTATATTCTTATGTGTGAACTACCTCATTTTCTTTGTATTTCCCTGAAATATTCTATTACCTTCTTTTCTCTAACAGCCATGCATTTGAAAATTCTATAACTATTTCTGATCTTGCTCAGGGACTCTCAGAGCACTGAGCCGAGTCCTGAGCAGTGGTGTTGAGAAGGATTCTACCCAGCTCTACCAGCCACACAACCTACTATTTTCTTTCTATTCATTTTGTCAAGAAGCAGCAATGTATCTACATATAATAAATGTTCTTTGTTAACTGTGAAGTGTACATAACTCTCAAAACTATAAAATATATGAGCAGAATGGTTATCATTATAAGTAAATACTTCTAAATGTATCTTTAAAGAACTGTCATTTAAAACAGACATTAATAAATTAAAACCCTATTTGAAATTGCTTCAATGTTAAGTTCCATAAATACATCATATTATTGATCAAAGATTATTATGTGCAAAGCAAAGATTTATCTCTTATGTTTGTAGCTAAGCAATTCCTCTCTGTGACTGTGAAATACATGCTTTCTAGATTATTAATGATTTCTGTCTCTCCTCAGTGTTGCTCTGCTGTATTTCTCTAAATGTCTCGATTTTACTTACCTTTTGTTTCTGGTACGTAGGGGGAGGGATTTTTCTTGGTTCTCTTCATGCTATTCTTATTGGGTTTCTGAAACTTCTTGGATGTCTTGGTAATTCAGTTCATCTTAAAAGACAGGCCACACCAGAATTATCATCAATATTCAAGTTCAGAGCTTAAACCACTCAAGTTTCTGGGCAGTTCTGAGGTAGAGAACCCATGCTTATTGACACTTAGATGGACACAATCTCACATTCTGACATTTAGTGTCCTTCCTTACAGCACGTGCTAGTATGCTATCGTGTAAATGAGAGAGTTTTATACTTGATCTGAATAACAGTCTGTGATTTGACAACACTTCCATTCACCATGTTCCTAGTTTAAATCTATAAAATCCACAGAGCATACTGTATTCCAAATTGAAGATCACATTTTATATGTACTAGTACATAAGTGACCACATCTTCAGAAAAAAAAGTATTGGATGGAGGGATGGAGGGAAGAAGGGAATTAAGAAAGGGACCACAGAAGAAAGAAATCAAAGAAGGAAGAGAGTTTGTCCTTCAGAAGGGACTATTTGAGCAATGTGAAATTTGAGCAATTATTAATGTGAAGTGTTGCTCTCTTGACTCCTCATGTATTGTTTTATTTGCTGCTGGAACCATGGACTTCGGTTACATCTTGATGAATTTAAGGGATCTGGGCATTAGAATTTATCCAACTCTCTCAAAAACAAGTAGTTATGAAGTGAAAACTCCATTGTTGTATTAAACAGTAACCTGTCAACAGTATTCTAAGGTTTACATCAATATCACAAGTTGGATTCATTTCTGAAATTACAATTGTGGGCCCTGTGAGTCTCACCTTATATCAGTGCTGGAAATATATGAAGATATATGTTTCCTATTCTCTATGGTTTAGTGTCCATCAGTCTTGACTGAAACTGTTGCTTCCATCTCTTCCATCCACATCTAAGGGAGAGCTAGAGAACAGCTCTGTCTGTGAGAGGAGAACATTACCTCTGCTTCACAAATGCTGTGTTCATCGTGGTTGATGAGCAAAACCTAAACAAAGAAACTAAAACTCTTTCTTCACTGTATGCAGAACTTAAAGATATTTCCTCAAGACATCATGAATTTGTGAGAGTGATTTCAATCCCCTAGGTTTTTGAAAATGCCTGGCCTCATGGGATCTAAGACATACTTTTTGCATAATTATAATAACAATATTCATAATGCTTTTATGTTCATCCAAACATATTTTGAGTGTTTTTTAAAAATTACATTTTGGTTTTGTTTGATAATGTTTTTCTAGACAATGTTTTTCAGATATAGAACACATTTTTATACTGGAGGGAATACTGTATCTCTCTGAAACATTTAACCAAAATTCCTTCTATCACAGGAATGTTTTAATATATCTGTCAGGAAAATAATCAAGGTTTTGGGAAATACTAACAGAGATTTTCTTTGAAAGAAAAAATCATATATATATATTTACATAATATGTGATTTTATATATGAAATACTACTAATGGAAATATTTTTACTTTCTCTAAGATTTTTATTTTATTTTTACTAATTTTTGACAATGCCATATGTGTAAACATGTATTATGATCATATTGACCACATAACTGTCTCTTCTTCCCATTTTGTAGATCTACTTCTTTTCAAGTAATCTCCTCCTACATTTATATGTCTTCATTGACCAATGAGTTATTTGTGCTTGCTCATATGATCATGGATATAAAGCTTTGACTGAACCTTTGGAAAATTACTGGTGGCTACACACATGTTGACATCTTTATCAGTATCCATTAAATTGAGGAGTGGTGGAATCTCATGAGTCCTTCCCCTATCTATAATGGATTAGTGAAGGATAAATCATGTGCCATTGTTGTGCAGGTAACCACAACCTGATGTTTGTTAAGGATTAAAATGGCCATATCACACCTAAAGGCCATGTATCATAGTACACCTCCCCATCCTCTAGGTCTTATATTCTATATTGTCCTCTATTTTGAGCTATTTCTTGCTCTGTGAAGAGTTGATAGAGCTGTCCAATTTCTGCATGAACATTGAACATTTACTTATTCTCAGCACTTAGCTGAAAATCTCTGTATTCATACTTACATACTACAAAAAGAAGCTTATCTGTCTAATCCTGAAAATATTTGACTGATATAAATACGGATATTTAGAAGGCAGTTTGATGCTTTGTTCATTTAGAGGAATAATAGTTGTAGTTTCTTCATGAAGACCTGTGACCTCACTAGCCATGGGCATTTGACAAATTTTACATTACCAAGTATGTATTACCTCCTGTTACACATGATTCAAATCCAATCTGGAAGTGATTGATACCCTCCACACTAATAGCCATAGTTTACTTGACACCTCCATGTTTTAGCACTTATAGGCCACAGCTGAGGATGACATTGGATGCCTCTTCTCCTCTTAAAGCCCACATAGCACCTTCTGGAACTACTAGTCAGCCGAAAGTTTTTCCCTTGTGAGTTCTCAATTGTGAGCTCCTGTGAAATAAAATATGTCACATATATGACGCATACAATGACATAGAGCCCACCTTCCCATTCTATATGAGACACAGCAAGGAAAGAGGTCACCAGGCAAAACAACATCTTAGCAGAATAAACACAAGATCCTGGGTACCCATATCTTGTGGCATCTGGAAAATGTGAAGGATCATCTGAGTCTAAAGATGTTATCTCCTACCCTGTCAGCAAGTTTCCTTTGGTCTGACAGGTACAATACCCTAGTATTCTGTTGCAGTCCTCATGTGTAAAAAAAAAAAAAAATCAATACCATATTGACAATTCTTTCAAAGTTTTCTGCCAGCTTGAAATATACCCTTACACCCCAGTTCTACTACTTGACATCTGCTGTATGCTACTCCAGTGGAAATATGTTTCTAAGCAGTTATTTCTTAGAAAGTGATTCCTTCAGCTACATTCTCAGTTCATGTTCTCCCCTATTAGACAGGATTCAAAATTTATAAGGCAGATCATTTAATGGGTGGTATTTTGCCCTCAGGACTTGTTTTCTATTATCCTAGGGCAGAGCAGAGTTGTTCTTTGAAAGAGAGAATTTTTTCCCTAAACACACCTTGTCAGCCAAATTTAACTTGCTCAAATTCCCCCCAACCCCCTTGACAATCAGGATATTTTAAAATAATCTTTCTGCCCATAGTTTTCTTTTTGAAAATAATTAGGAAATGGACAGATGCAGTAAAAAGCACCTATAGCAAAGATGCACTGTTCCCCTGTACTGAAATTTCCTCCACCGAACAAACTAAACCATCATCTTAAAGTTCTACTTCACTGACGTTCTCAGGACACAGGCACAAGGAAGTCAGATTCTTGAACAATGTGTCACACAAATGGACACCAATACAGTTTCTGACTGCATACCTTTATGACTATGGAAGCCAGTCTACTTCTATGCATACTTCTTTCTGCATTCCTGTTGTTTAAGCTTCCACAAGAATGTTCCACTAAACACTGCCTCCATCATGCTAAAGTTTTTCTAGATAAATATACCAAACTCTTCCATGTTGAAGCCACAATTCCATTTGAAATGTTCAAACACATATTGTTTATTTTTATCAGAACAATTGTCCCACTTCTTGCATCAATTTTATCTGTTCCTTGTTTCATTGCTGCAACAGGATTCCTGAAAACAACATTTCTTAATTAGTAAAGGGTTTATTTTAGCACAGCCTCATCAACTAAATAAATCAAGAAAAGTGCTTACTGGCCTTCTTGAGCCCGATCTCATCAACAAAATTCCTCACATGAGATTCTGGAAACTTGTCTCCTAAGTGACCCCCGATCCTATTAAATTGACAGTCAAGAATATCTGTCACTCTTCATACACAATTATTTGCCTTGCCTCATTGCTTTAGCTAAAACATCAAGCACTGTATTGAATCAAAGTGTAAAGAGTGGACTACACAATCTTGTCAAGATTTTGATCTGGATCCTTAACGTTATCACTCCTTGAAGAAGCTTCATGTGGAGAATCTATAATTCTTTTAACATTATTTTAGAAATGGTTCACGTTCACACAGACTTGCCTGGAACTTGCAGTGATCTTCCCTAACCGGCCTGTTGGTTTTTCAGATTGAATCAAAGTATCTGTTCATATTTTGAGTAATAATTTAAAACTAAAAATGCAGAATCTAGACACTGAAGAAAAATTTCACCTTTCATTTTATCTGTTAGTTGATATGAATGCATATTGACTGTGGAAGAACACATCTATATAATGTAATATGCACATGAGCAATCTGTAGAAGTCACAGATCAATGTGATTTGTTTGTTTTGTTATGTTTTGTTGTTTGCTTACTTTTTTTGTTTTTATGTACCAACCAAGTTCCCCCTCCTTCCTCTTTACCCTTTCCTCCTCATTTCCCTTCACATCCACTCCTCCTCCATTGTTTTTCTCTTCAGAAAAAGGTTGATGTCCCATGTATATCAGCCAGCCAGGGTGTTTAAAGTTACAGTCTAGGCTCTTCCTCTTCCATTAAGGCTAGATGAGGCAATCCAGTTTTAAAAGTTTTATTCCTGCTCCTCTTGGACCTAGTTACACACATAAAAAAATGCATAATTTAAATTACCCAGTAAAAGATTACAAATAATAGTACCCAGAAACACCAAGACTTCTACTGTTAATGGATTTGAAATACAAGGGCTATTTCCTTCTCATTCAAACTTTACATATTTGTCCCAACACAGATGAATCACCTGATATGTTTCATACTCTATTCTATATCAAGTGACATTTATTAAATAACTATCAGCAATTGTTACTAACAATATGTGTGTCTCAAACTCTCAGTTTCAGCTTTTCTGAGCATCTCCTATTTTAAACCTTGCCTTTCTTTGTACAGTTCTCCATATCTGTTTCTGCTAGTAATACAGGGTAGAATACCATGAGAATTAGCAAACATAATATAATAAATATATTTACATTTAATGCACATGCATATATATGTATATTAGTGCTTCTGTGATGGATTCATGCTAATAAAAGTTTATATAATCTTTCATAATTTCAAATTTTGAAATTTTTCAAATAAGATGGTCTAAAATTCAAATCTTTTTTATGGCTTTTGGTCATGAGGAAAATTTCTTTCCAGTTGTCATGGATGACTTTGAGTGTGAGTACCTCGTGGTTTCACATTTATTGTACCTTTCCATATTGTAGCAGCTTTCATCTAATTTCCATTAAATTTGTTTTAATTGTCTTCATCATATATACACTCACAACTCTCATTTTCATATCTTTAAATTCATTTTCATTATTGAAGACCATGTGCTTTGATTTTCTTTTCATCATATATCATAATAACTATTTTTATGTATGTATGTGCGATATATTCATGAGTTTCTTTGTGTGTGCATATGAGTACACAAGCAGAGGTAAGAGGTCACCAACATGCAGGAGGCATTTGTTTTATTTTCTTACTCATGCTCTACAATCACTAAACATAAAACTATAAAAGATAATAGCAAAAATAACTTCAGTAAATAAAAAAGTAAAATCTTGGACTTTGGAGATGGTTCATTTGATAAAATTCTCACTGCAAAGTGTGAGAATTTGAGTTCAGATGGGCTGCATCTGAAAAGCCATGGGGAAGGGTGTCCTCCATCTTCATCCCAGCCTTAGAGTTCTGGAGCCAGTCTACCATTCTGGGGGTCGCTGAACAGTTTGATCCCAGAATCCCATCACAATACAGTTGTTTCTTGTCCTTTCTCGTCTTCTTGAGCCGGGGAACACTGCTGCTTCAGTGGGTTAGAGCCTGAGAACGGCTATTTTTGAGATGTAAGAAATGTTTCTTTGTTAGCTAATCATCTTAGGAGACCCAATGGAAATCCTGGAAAGATTTAGATCTCTTCTTGTGAGTTTGGTGGGGAAGGGAATATAGATTGTATATTTAAAGAAAGGTATATATGAGTAGGTCTATATAAAACATGACAGAGAAATAAATCTATGAGAAATCTGTGTACAAAAAAAAAGAAAATAAAACAACACCATTTTATCCAAGAGACAGATATGGAAGTGGTACAAGATAAGAGAGGTTATGGGTGTGAGGATGACTCAAGACCCACAGTAATAGCAGTAATATCCTGAGAGATAAATACCAAAGGTTCTTTGTTCACTGTTTTAATCTATTTTATATTTTAAGGAAGTATTTTATAAAACACTTTATTCTTTTAATTAGAAAGCATCTCTTTATGGCCTTCTTTTAGATCTCTACACATATTTTCATACTCATATTATTACTCACAATGTATTTCCAAAAATTATGTTAGTACAGACAGACATTTTGGCTCATGCCTTTAAAGTCACCACTGAAAAGGCACAGGCTGGGCCATCTCTGTGAGGTCTAGACCATGTGAAATATGCAAGTGTCAAGGCCTGCCAGAGCTATATAAGTGAGCCTGTCTCAAGACAAAACTTCTTTAAATAACTGCATCACCTAAAATAAGCAAATTAAATATTAGAGAACAGTTATACTGTTGCAATACTAAAACTATTTTAATGATTCTGAAAACACCTAAACAAAATCAAATAGAAAATAAAATAGAAATTCAAAAAAACAAAATCTTAGCTAAAATTTAATCTTTAAACTACTATGAATAAGAAGATAAAATGGCTTTTAGTAATTATTTCTCAGCTAAATATTTAATTTTTTTATGTGCATTGGTATGACAGTTTCAGATTCCCTGGAACTAGAGTTACCATGTAGGCTGCCATGTGGGCGCTGGGAATTGAACCCAGGTCTTCTGGAAGAGCAGTCAGTGCTCTTAACCGCTGAACCATCTCTGTCCAGCCCATGAGTCAAACTCAGAGCTTCAGGCTAGCATGACAAGTGCTCATCCTCATGAACCATCTGCCTGCTCTTGAATATATAAGCTCTGTTTTTTATCTGGTTGCCACTCCACACATTGTTCCATTCCTCACTAGACTTCCAGTAAAGTGTGCCAAATCACAATCCTTTGCCTTCATGGAGACATTCCAGCCAGCCTGGAGCATCTCTGCAGTCATGTAATGTTTTTTATTCTGTTTTTTTTTTTTTTTTTTTTTTTTTTTTTTTAACATTTCCTTTAATCTACCACATTTCTCATGACTGCCAGCTCCTCTCACTTTTTCTCTATTCTTGTATGAGTTTAGGGGGCTGGAGAGATGGCTCGGAGGTTAAGAGCTTGTTCTTCCAAAGGTCCTGAGTTCAATTCCCAGCAACCACATGGTGGCTCACAACCATCTGTAATGAGATCTGGTGCCATCTTCTGGCTTTCAGGGATATGTGCAGACAGAACACTGTACACATAATAAATAAATAAATCTTTAAAAAAAAGAATCTTGTATGAGTTTAATGTCCTCCTATGTTTACATTTATAATTATACTTAATGCTTTGATATTTTAGCATCAAATTGTGTTTTTCTTATAGAAAAATGAGAATTTTAATCTGTGTATTTCATATTTATTACACTGTATTATTCATAATAAATACTACATACTGATTAAAAAAAGATTTTTTTTGAAATATCAATTCCAATGTCTACAACTGGACATTTGTAGTTAAGATTACTGAATAATGTTTCAACTCAATGTATGATTGAAAAGAGTGTATCTGTTTGGTTCCTATGTAGTAATCAGAGTAATATTTTATCTTAGGGCTTAATTTCCTACATTGGAATCAAAGTTTCATAAGGCATTTGAACAATCACTATCAAATCTTTATTTCTTAAGTTAATTCTTAGGGTCTTCATGATAAGAACACTTATGTGTAGGACACCAACATGACGGTCCAAATGTGAACTGAACAAGGATAACACCAATGAACAAGCCAAACTGGATACATAAAGGCACACAAGGCTTCAACCCTACCCAAAGAACCAGCTGAGGAAAGCTGGAAGCAGAAGTAAGTCTTCCCAGGGAAGAACACGCCAACTGGTTGAGTAGTGACAAATAGTCAACATTGAAACATGCATACAAGTAGCATTACAATGACTGAATAGTTTATATTTAGTAATATATATAATGTATATATACACACATTACATAAATATATATATATATATATATATATACACATACACACATATATGCATGCAATAACAATTCGTTTTTTTTAAGAGACCATAAATTTGTAGGAGAATTGGGAGGGATATTGAAGGGTTTAGGGAAGGAAAAGGGGAGAATAAAGTCTGTAATCATATTATAATCTCAAAATAAAATGAAAAAAGGAAGTATACCTGCTGTGGGTCAGATGAGAGACATAGAAACTAGATGGGACTAGGCTGGCATATCCAAACTTTTGTTACACATCTAACATTCATATTGTGATTCATATACATTGTTCAGATATTGCTTTTGACCCAAATTTTAATTCTTCAAATATTTTCCAATGATAAATCAATACAATCTCACAAAGCTTCTGTATGCTAGTATACGTTGGCTTAAGCACCCAGTATTTAGTATTTTTGGCTATAGAACTCATTTGCCTGAGGTTGTGCTGATTATGAAAGCAGAAGTATGTTATATAAAGTTAATTTCCTTCAAATTATACTTGACAATCTGAATATATTGAAACCTAACAGCGACATTGAATAAAAATGTGTAACTTTCAATTATCTTTCCTAATAATTATTTGAATGTTAAGTACTTACATTTGTTGATATTAAAATCATGAAATTGATTAAAATACATGTCCTTTGAAATAATAATTTTATTTTTCTTTCTTATTATATTTTCATGATTAAAACAAAATTTTAAAACTTGGCTATTCTTCCCTGCCTCAAGTCCTTCCAGATATTCTCCCCTTCCCTACCCACCCAACTTCATATTCTTTCTCAAAAAACAAAAGCTAATATAATAAGACCCCTAAAACCTAAAAGACAAGATAAAATACCACTCAAACAGGAAAAAAGAAAAAAAATAACATCAAAAATGTAAGCAAATGAAAGCACACACAAAGAACTGTAGAGTCCATTATATGTTGGTCAACTACTCCTGAACATGAGGCTGCACTGAAGTGGTCGATATACCCAGTGTCACTCCATTGGAGAAAGTTGATTTTCCCTCTCCCAGCAGGTATAAATGACAGTTCATTTGTTAGTCTTTCCCCTAGTGGTTAGGTCTTCATTTATTTACCCATTCATTCTTAAAAATATAACAAAATAAAATGCAATAAGATACAACAAAACTATCACATCAAAATTGGACAGGACAAACCAATAGAAGAAGAAGAGCCCAAGAGAAGAATCAGAGACCCATTCTTTCTCACACAATGGAAGCCCAAACAAACACTTAACTTGAAATCATAATGTATGCACACAGGACTGGGTGCAGACCCCTACATGACCAATGCATGCTGCTTCAATCTCTGTGAGTTCATATGAGCATTGCTAATGTTGATTTAGAGGGCCTTGTTTCCTTGGTGTCCTCCATTCTCTCTGGATTTCAGACTCTTTCAGCCTCCACTTCTGCACAATCCCCTGGGCATGAGGAGAGAGTTTTGAAGGAAACATCCCATTTAAAGCTGTGTGTTCCAAGGGCTTTTTCTCTCTGCATGTCTGGCAATAGCTCTCTGCATTTGTTCCTATCTGTTGAAAGAAGAAGCTTCTCGGGTGATGGCTGAATAAGGCACTGATGTATGAGTATAGCAGAATGTCATTAGGAGACATTTAATTACAATTTTTTAATTTATTTTTTTAATTTATTTTATTTTATTTTACAATATAATTCAACTTTACATATCAGCCATAGATTCCCCGTTCTCCTCCCTCCCGCCCCGCTCCCCCCCCCATTTCCATCTCCTCCAGGGCAAAGACTCCCCTGAGGATTGAGATCAACCTGGTGGACTCAGTCCAGGCAGGTCTAGTCCCCTCCTCCCAGGCTGAGCCAAGCGTCTCTGCTAAGCCCCAGGTTTCAAACAGCCAATTCATGCACTGAGCACAGGGCCTGGTCCAATTGCCTGGATGCCTCCCAAACAGATCAAGCCAATCGACTGTCTTACCCATTCAGAGGGCCTGATCCAGTTGGGGGCCCCTCAGCCATTGGTTCACAGTTCATGTGTTTCCATTCATTTGGCCACTCGTCCCTGTATTCCATCCATCCCTGGTCCCAACAACTCTTGCTCACATAAACCCTCCTCCTTCTCGCCAATTGGACTCCCGGAGCTCCACTCGGGGCCTGACTGCTGTGGGATGGTCTGTATGTCAAACATGTTGCTTATTGGTCAATGAATAAAACACTGATTGGCCAGTGGTCAGGCAGGAAGAAGTATAGGCAGGACAAGGAGGAGAGAATTCTGGGAAGTGGAAGGCTGAGGAGACACTGCCAGCCGCCACCATGACAAACAGCATGTGAAGATGCCGGTAAGCCATGAGCCATGTGGCAAGGTATAGATTTATAGAAATGGATTAATTTAAGCTATAAGAACAGTTAGCAAGAAGCCTGCCACGGCCATACAGTTTGTAAGCAATATAAGTCTCTGTGTTTACTTGATTGGGTCTGTGCGGCTGTGGGACTGGCGGGTGAGAGAGATTTGTCCTGACTGTGGGCCAGGCAGGAAAACTCTAGCTACACCTGACCTTGGATATCTGCATCCAGTTCCCTCAGTCACTGGATGGGGTTTCTAGCATGACAATTAAGGTGTTTTGCCATGGTATTTGGTTTTATCCTAGATCCCTAAGCTAAAATCTGTTGACTCTGGATTATTTTTCCCTCTGTTAGGGTAGGAGGCACATGATCACTATATTATCATCTTACATCTGGTGTTGATGAGAAAATAATGCCCATCTTCCTCTTTCCTTGTATTTGAACAGGAGGTCCTTATGGGTATTTTTCTATAGAATCAGGCAGCAGAGGTATGTAAATGTACATTTCTCTCCCTCTCACCTGTTCCCATCAGCTGCTCTCAAATAACCATACAGAGGCTTATATTAATTATAAATACTTGGCTGGTAGCTCAGGCTTATTGCTAATTAGCTCTTACACTTATATTAACCCATAATTCTTATCTATGTTTAGCCACCTTTGTGGTTTAGTACCTTTTCTCAGTACAGCATTTTCATCTTGCTTGCTCTGCATCTGGCTGGCAACACCTGACTCTGCCCTTCTCCTTCCCATCATTCCTTTTAGGTTGCCCCACCTATCCTTGTTGCCTGGATACTGGCCAATCAGCATTTTACTAAACCAACTCAAGTGACAAATCTTTAGAGTGTACAAGAGGATTATTCCATAGCAAGATCCCAGTGAAGTAGATGATGTAGGGACACCTAGAGATGAGATTCAATTTGGGCTCCTCTCTCTACATTTTAAGGTTCTGAGGTGTCACAATGTTCTATAGAAGCCCATTTTCCCTTGGAAAGATTTCAATTTTTCATCACCTAATTTCAAATATTTTTATTTTAATTTTTATTATATTTTATTTTTTAGTCACCTTTTAAAATGAAAAATAGTGTGAATGCCAACAATTCCAATAGTTCCAATAATTATAGTTCCTCCAAATATTTCACTGGATTCAGGAGAGTATAAAATTGAACTGACTTTAATTATCACAAAATACTATTGCATAGTCAATTCAGAGTGAACATTTCAGCTCAGAAAAACAATTTTTATCACCCCATTATTGTTTTATACTTAATAAACTGATATCATGTCTTCATAATGAGTTAATAAATGGCAAATCCATCCAGATCAATATTGACATCTTTATTCCTTGCTTTCAGTTTTCTAAGTGTACATTTTTATTTGTGTTGATGTATGTGTGTGTGTTGTGTGGTGTGATACACATATATGTGTATACATGTGGAGTGGATGGTATTTGTCTCTATGCATGTGAACATAGAGTCAAAAGAGGGTACTGACTATAACTATCTATGACATTAAACATCATTCCCTGTGCCAAGGTCTCCACTATATCTTGAACCAACTGTTGTTAGAAAAGATTAGCAGTCTGGTGAGCCCATTTAATCCATTGGTTTCAATTTCGTGAGCATTGGGTTAAGCATGTACTGACATGGCTCTTCTGATGGGTTCTAAAAACTCCCACTCATAACCTAGTAATGGATTATCAAGTACTCATACCCATTGATCAATCTCCTCAGCAACGTATGTGTAATATTTTTATAATTATCAAAAACAACTATCAATATCCTCCACATTTTCCTGATGGCATTCTTCATTTCCTTATTTTTGAAAGTGCATGCCACAAGACTGAGCAACAAAACCACAACCATAATATGAGATCCACAGGTAGAGAGAACTTTATGCTGCCCTTCATAGATGTGGGCTCTCGGAGAGAATAAGACAACACCATAGGAGACTAGCAATAAGGAGAAGATAATGATGTAGGTAGAACCACTATTTGCAAATATAACAATAACAAAAGTGTGTCTGTCAATGAAGGCAAGATTCAGTAGTGGGAATAAGTCATGAATATAATAATCAATAATATTGGGTCCCCAAATAATCAATAATTTGTTCCAGAAGAGGGCATCAGATCCCACTATAGATGGTTGTGAGCTACCATGTGGTTGCTGAGAATTGATGAATTATTTAATTAATTATACAATGTTAACTTGTTTAAGAAATTACTATTCTATAATACATGATTTAAAATTTACATGAATTTACTATAAAACATGCTCATCTCCAAGTGTTATCAGAGGGTCAAACTGAAAATGTTAAAATGTTCCTCATGGTAATGTTTTCTTACCATAATAAGGGAAGTTATTAACTTGAAGATGCAACTGCTTTACTCATAGACAGCCCTTCCATAAATACTACACAAATAGTCTAGCTTTAGCATCTGTAATATGAACTCTGTATCCACTCATGAGCTAAATTCAAGGAAATGGCAGGATAAAAAGAAATCCTACTAGTGATTGGCTCAGACAGTGATTAAAAGTGACAAATAAGTTAATTTACCTGTTATCATTCAGTGAAAAAGCAGTAAGGACAGAGAAGTGCAATGAATAAGCAAAGCTTAGGGCATGCTACACATGCATGAAAATATTTTAATGAAACTCAGCAATTCTTACAATGATGATACTTAGAAATAAAAAGGAAAACACTCTAGATTCTTAAGATTCGTATTCAGATCCAGATCCAGGCCATTTCCTATAGCATAGATCAGGTTACTTTATGACTCTAAACTTCTATAAGCCTTAGATTTTGATTATAAGATCTTTTATGAAAATCACATAAAAGTAATGATGAAATAATAAATACAATAGGAGAAATTAAGTATTAAAAATTAATTTTTCCATAAAAATGAGACATAACTGAGAAGATAATTTTAGTTTTGAGTCTTACATTTGCATAGCCAGAGCTCATAAGTATTTTTGTACATTTTTATTTGCAAAGTACACTGTTTTATCTCATTGATTACAGTAAAATATGATGGTTTCAGCAGGCAATGCATGCTGACATTCTCAATAATCATCTGTGCAGTGGTTTAGCCCCCATACTCACTCACAGGCATTTCTATTCCAGGCAGCTTTCTGGGTAAAAGGAAATCAAATTAGGACGAGGTTCCAAGGGAACAAAACCACCAAATGTAGATATTAACTAAATCTTTATCTTTTATGTTCTATTTAAGATGCTCAGTAGTTCTTAACTAATGACACCACCATTTCTGCATTACAGAAATTGCTAAAATATAAAACAGTCACAATGGAAGGAATATTGCAATCATGATTTATAATCATAGAGTTCGTGATAATATCATTTAGAAGATAATTGACTTAAACACAAGGTGTAGTCTGAATTGAACTATACAACCTATAAAGAATAATAACTGATACTCAGTCTTAACATAAATAAAATTTGCTATTTAGATGAGGCAATTGTGTAACTGTATATTTCACTATATAGACAAATATATAGATGGTAAAAATCTGTGAAATTACCAAATGAAACCCAGGGAGTGATATCCTAGAACTTTCTATAGTGTTTTATTTGTGATATTCAAAATTAGACTATGTAAAAAATATTAAAGAGAAGTTTTTAAATATCTATTTTCTCTGTGTGAGCTTCTAAGACAAGAAATGGATATGGTTAAAATACATTATGTACATGTGTGAAATTATCTTAAAATGAATGAAATATATTTTCAACAGTGCTGCCCATTTTTCAGATGACTGCCATCATGTCAACAAATCAAGATAAACCTAACACAGATAAATCCTCACAGGAATGCCCACAGGCTAACCAAAAATTTTCTTACATGTGTATCTGGAGGCTTAGCAACTTGATGGTTCTAAATCCTGTCCAGTCAACTTTCCACACTGACCATCACAGTATTTACTTAAGTTACCTTACTATATTGAACAACAATAGAGAGAGTAGACACTGTTGTCTTATTCCTAAATTTAGTGAGAGCATCTCACTCTTTCCTCCTATTGCAAGACTTTGTTCTCAAGAATCCATAGCTCTCTTGATTTGTGAGATCTTTCTCACTCTATGGACCATGCCAGCCCGATACTTGCATGAATTTCAACACTCCACATTCTGAGTGGTTGACCTGAAGACACAAGTCAGTACACCAGGCTTGAGCTTTAATTTCAAAACAGAAAATAGTGATTCTAGAGAGTGAAAGAAATTTTCTCCTTTCACATATTTGTCTGATGATATTAAAGCATGTTTAATATGAGGGGGCAGAGCATTATGTGCACATTTGAGAGAAAACTTGCACTTGTACATTAGAACCTACTCAGAAAGGGAGCATCCTAAACAGTTTGGTACATTAAACAGTTTTTATTTGTTTTTTTTTTTACTTAAGAAAAAAATTTTTATTCATTTTACATACCAATCACAGATCCCCCTCTCATCTCTCCTCCCCTCCCTGCTCCCCCCTCCCCTCCCCCAGACTCACCATCCATCCCTTCCCCCAAAAGGGTAAGGGCTCTCATGGGAAGTCAGCAAAGCCTGGTATATTCAGTAGAGGCAGGACCAAGCTCCTCCTCCTGCATCAAGGTTGAGCACAGTGTACCACCATAGGTAATAGGCTCCCAAAAGCCAGTTCATGAACCAGGGATAGATCCTGATCCCACCGTCAGGGTTCCTCAAACATTAAACAGTTTTAACACAGTGTTTCATGTACTTCTGTTCTATTAACACACCACAGGAAATGCAGAACTCTAGTGATTCATAAAAACAACAACAGCAACAGTAACAACAACAAAAAAACTATGAATATTAGTCCTCAAAAACAACAGTTCTATAATAAATGAATTCAAGACACAATGTTTATTTTCTTTTTATTTAAATTTTTTCCTGCACCCCAATACAAAATAAACACATACCATGAATTATATCCCATTTCAGGTAACATTTATTAGGTAATGGTCAGCAAACAGAAACTAACATTTCTGTATCCATGACTATCATTTTAAACTATTCTTGGTATTTTCAACCCGCTTTGCTTAGTTATCTATTATTTCTGTTAAAAACGTATTGAATAGCAATCTAACAACAATGTGTGAAAATGCCTTAGGAAAGAGAGTGTAAGAAAGAGTGCTAAAATTACTGAAAATTTTAAATATCAAAACAGAGTTAAGAAGAGAGAGAAACCCCCACCCACCCTCCAAGACTGCAACTGTTCCTGAGACACCTGATTGGACCAACGGGTGAGTCTTTATCCACATACCCGAACGCACCAGCCCCTAGGCTTTGGGCCTAGGGACACAGCCCAGTGCCTCTACACTACCACCAATTGCAATCTCAGTTATAGGCCAGTTGGCAGGCAGACCTCCTGCAGACAAGTCAGACTACCACCATCCCCCATTAGGCCTTGTAATCCACAAGCCCCACCTCCCCC
>CABHPR010126950.1:7740-18671 GCA_902168415.1 Peromyscus melanophrys | reverse complement strand
ACACACACACACACACACACACACACACACACACACACACACACACAAAACATACAGAGTAGTTTAAAAAAAGATGGCCACTCTTGCCACTTGGGAACCCTCTAGCTTGTCCCTGGTAGAGAGGAAGATCCCCACTGCAGCCCACCTCCCGTTACCTGGCTGAGCCCATTTCAGGGCTGTGCTGTGTCTGGTCTTATCATCTCCCCTGGCGTGGTGACTGGCACTTAGGCCAGCCTGTGTTTGATGAGTATATGACAGATGAGTGACTGCATCCTTGGCATTCCCCACCCTGCTCTGGAGCCCGACCCAGTCTCGGCCTGGCCTGGCCTCCTGTGCCTGCACCTGGCTACCCCACCTTCCAGGTGTACAGCCTTGGGAGCGGGTGGTTCCTGTTGTAATGCTTCTGGGGTGTACGTGTGTGTGTGCGTGCATGCGTGCATGCGTGCGTCCGTGCGTGTGTATGTGTGTGTGTGTGTGTGTGTTTGTTTTGGTAGAAGTCAGGGGCTCCAGGGACTGACAGGCTGTGTGTGTGTGTGGGGTGTGTGTGTGTGTGTGTGTGTGTGTGTGTGTGTTGGTGGAGCTCAGGTGCCCCAGGGACTGACAGACTCTATTCCTGCAGAATCTTCTCATGCTGTCCTGGCCCCTGCGTCAGAATCCTCTCCTCCTACTCCTTCCCTGACCCTGGAGTGCAGAGGCCCCGTCCTCAGCCTGACTGTAACCTTCTGGCCAACACCGTCCCAGGAAGCCCAGGTTGCAGAGCAGGTGACCCGGAGCAGTCCCCTCAGACTCCTCACTCTGCTCAGGGGAAGGTGCAGACACTTGTCCAGGCTGGGAGAAGTGGCCCTGGATTCAAACCCAGCTCCTCTGAGGAGTCCAGACTCTTCTCTCTCCTAACATCCAGTCAGCCCCCTTGAGTCAACACCTCTGGAACGGCCACGTGGTGGGGGCAGGGCTAAGTCTAGACCCTGGCCCTTCTAGACCCCTGGCAGCTTCCATGTTCTCTCTGGGAAAATCCTCTCAGTGCCAATAGCCTGCTGGGTGACCCAGCTGCCGAGAGTCCTGGGACTGTAGGTGCTACTCTCTTGGCTTTGTTCTGACCCCACCCAGCCATGCTGCCCTCAGGTGTCCCCTGAATTGAAACCTTACCTCCTAGAGGAGGAGGAGGAGGCTCCTTAGGCTCAGAAAATGAAGCTTCTGAAGTTTGTGAGATTCCCACGGTTACATAAGCAGCAGCAATTGCTGCAGACAGGAGACTGCATGTTTTCCTTGCAAGACAAGCGGGAGCCATCACCCACAGGCCTTCAGCGTTATGGCTGCCTCTGGGCCGCACATGCTCCTGCTGGTCCCCTCCACAAACACGATGGTTAACTGTTAGAGAGTTAAGGGGTGAAGACATTAGGTCATGCCTGTTCACCCCGACACCACCCATCAGCACCTGCGCACTCCGCTCCAGCAGGACCACTGTATTATGTGTTACACACCTGCATGGGATGTATTGGGGGGACCCAGGGAGATAATGGGTCTTCTGCCAGGAGTGATCCTGATAGCTGTGGCTTCCAGGCCAGTGTAGCCCAGGCTAGCCTGGAACTCACAGAGATCTGCTTGCCTCTGCCTCCTGAGTGCTGGGGCTTAAAGGCATCCTGAATTGTCCTCTCTTACAGAAGGGAAAGCAGGCCCAGAGAGGTCCAGACATTCACCCAGGGTTATACAGTGGGTCAAAGAGGCACACACAAAACAAACAAGCAAACAAATGTAAAACACTTAAAGAGAAAAAAATTGTTTCAAGTTTTCTTCCCTAAAATATCTTACAGTATACAGCCAGGTGTGTGGTAATCCCAGGACTCCAGAGGTGAAGGCAGGAAGATCAGGAGTTCAGGGCTATCTTCAGCTACATAGTGAGTTTAAGGCTAACCTAGACTATGTGAGACTCTTTCTTCAAAAGAAGAAAAGAGCGTCTCTGTGTGTGTGCGTGCGTGCGTGTGTGTGTGTGTGTGTGTGTGTTTGTGTGTGTGTGTGTGTGTGACTCCTGGCATACTCATGTGCCCACAGTGTTCACTAGTGGCCATGGGCAGCGCATATCCCAGGTTAGTGCCTGGGCACTGGACACTGTCAACAGAGTCACAGAAAACCTATGCTTGGTAACTGCTGGATTAGGCCCGTAGTGCAGAGACTCAGGGAAAGAAAGAGCCTAGCCTGGACCCAGTCTGGATGAACTACACCAGCTCCTTCCCCTGACCCCAGGGTCTGGATACCCTACACCAGCTCCCTGTCCCCTTCCCCTGACCCCAGATTCTGGATGCCCTACACCAGCTCCCTGTCCCCTTCCCCTGACCCCAGGGTCTGGATGCCCTACACCAGCTCCCTGCTCCTTCCCCTGACCCTAGAGTCAGGATGCCCTACACCAGCTTCCTGTCCCCTTCCCCGACCCCAGAGTCTGGATGCCCTACACCAGCTCCCTGTCCCCTTCCCCTGACCCCAGGGTCTAGATGCCCTACACCAGCTCCCTGCCCCCTTCCCTGGCTCAGTTAGTGCCAGGGCTTCACATTGTGGAAAAAGTCCTTCTGAGTTCATCTGTCCATCTGTGTTTCCTGCTGATCACTTTGCTTTTCAGGCTCTGAGAGCCCTTTGGGAGTAGGACATGGGGGCTTGGGGTGGGGTTGGGGGTGATCTTGTCTCTTTCGCCTGTTTGTGGCCTGGGGTCTCAGACCAAGGAATCAAGGAAGCCACATGGGGTAGGGACCTGCTCTAGCCAACCCCCTCTTCTCCCACTCCCTCACCCCAAGTCTCCTGGGGGTAAGATGCTAGGACCTTATGCAGTGTGTGTGGTGAGGGGGTCTACATGCATGCCTGAGGCTGCCTGGGCACTTGGCCAGGCCCTGCTCTGGACTGTAAAGGGGTGGCCTGGTCTCCTATTTCACCTTCTGGTGAGATTCTGTAAGACCCTCTGCCAGGCTGATATGGGGCCCCTAACTGTAAGTCACCTTCTCCCCACCTAGGGTTCATTACACTCTGGGTGGGGGTCTGAGAACCCTGGGTCTGACCAGCATGTCCACACTGCTTGCCTGACCCCCAAGGATGGGCTCAACAGGTCATGGCCAGTCTGGGGCCCATGTAAACAGACTCCCTGCCCTGTGGGACACACATGCCACCAGCCTGTGTGTCTGTGCCCATGGTATAGCCTGCTGGCTGAGGGTGGGGGGACCACTGTGTGGGGATTCAGCACGGGATTGCAGGTCTTTGTGATGGGGAATCTGCACTTCATCCCAGCTGGCCTGTCTGAGAGGTTCCTCAGGGACCATCCGGATACCCAGTCAGGCGCTCTCTTCTTTGAGCCTGCCTCTTTTATTTCACACATTCCTTTCTGAGTGAAATGATTGCATTTTAAATAAAGAAATTGCATAGTATGGGGGCTGACTGGATCTGACTCAGCTGCTCTGTGAAGGCATCTTATTTTATTTGTTTACTGTGCATGAGTGTGTGGAGTTTGAAGGCAACCTGTGGGAGTCAATTCTCTCTGTCCACCATGTGGGTTCCTGGAATCAAGCTCAGGTCTTCAGGCTGGATGGCAAGTGCCAGTAATCCCCCACCCCCATCCCACCAGCCATCTCACCAGCCAGGAGGATGGGTTGGGGGCATTGGGTGTGGTCCTCATCTCCCTCCTCAGTGTCTTGTGCTAGGCTCTGGGAGCACCATCCCTGAACGTTGCTTGGGAACACTGCAGTCATCAGTGAGGTCACTGTGGGCTGGTGGAGGTGGGCAGAATTGGCTGTGGTGTGGCAGGTGGGGAGTCCTGGAAAAAGTATGAGCACTTTCAGAGAACAGACAATCATGCAGGGAGCAGAAGGCTGAAGAGTCCATGGGCCAGACCACGTTCCCCGGGGTTTAAACATCCATATCTGTCATGTGCCTCATGGCTGGGAGGTAATGAGTCTGGTCCCAGCCTGGGGGTGCTCCTATGTGATCAAAGTTCCCTCAGTGTGGCCAGGGACTTTAGGAGCCCCTCAGACTCACACCCTCGGAAGGGTTGTCCATTTCCCCTCGGTCCTCGGGCTCCCTGAGGTATGGGGCTGTACCTCCCCAGCTCATCCTATCAAAAACTGTCATGGGCAGCAACAGGTCAAGAGACTTGAATAACATGTTTATTTTAACTGCAATTTATTTCTTTTACCTTCCATTTATGGCCTGAGATTCAGTTTTCCTCTTGACTGTGGCCACATAAAGCTCATGTCTGGATAGTTTATTAGGTGGAAGAAAATTATGAATCCAGCAACAGGATGGGTAGGAGGCCGAGGAGAGGATCTTTTGTTCGCCACCAGTCCAGGCCAGGGTGTGACAGCATGAAAGAGCCACATCTGAGTACAGCACGAACACAGGGTGACCCCTGTGAGCCTGTGGCTGGGGCTAAGTGTGTCTTTACACACTTAAGTGCCCATCCCCATTGTACCAGGGGGACTAATGTGACCCTACTGTTGTAGGCCAGGAAGGTGAGGCTCACAGAGCACAAGTGATCTACCTTCCAAGCTCATGTAACCAGGAAGTTCAGGGGATGGTGAGTCTCGCTTAGAAGGGAAGGGTGTGGACAGATGTGAGTGTGCAGCGGTGATGGTGGGAGACAGAGTCTCACATAGCCCAGGCTATCCTGGAACTTGATGTGTAACCAAGGATAACCTTGAACTTCTGATCCTCCTGAGTGCTGGGATGACCGGTACATTCCAGCATTTCCAGTTTTCGCTGAAGTGGGAATGGAACATGAGTCGTGTGCAGCATGGGGAAACATTCTACCACATCAAACACATTCCCAGCCGTGGTCCCCTCTTCTGAGGAGCCTCCCTGACCACTCTCTGGGGTTTTCTTACAGGGTGCTGCTTTCCACCTGACCGAACCTGTGGGAACACATGAGCCAGGAATCCCAAGACATTCTCTCTGTGACGACACCACCCACATCAGCTAGGGTGTCTGCTAGGGGGCATTCTCCAGAAACCTTTGTGAGCACATGGACACCGTTCACTGCTGGCTGCAACCCGCCTTCCCGTGTTAGATGAGAAGGTCAGGCTGGCGAGGGCAAGCTGCTTGCCCTGGGACGTACTGTGAGCCCCAGCATCTGTTCACCTCAGAAGATGTCTCGCCCTCCTCAGACTCCCCTGGGCTGGGGTGTCAAGCTGATCACTCCTACTGTGCTCAGGAAGGGGCCAGGCAGACTCTGGAGTGGGCAGGCAACAGAGGCACCGTGATCTCGAGTGATCATGGGCAAGGGTGGTGCCCCTCACAGGACCAGGAAATGTTGACCTTCCTCCTTGCTTCATGAACCTCTCAGTGTGGAGTCAACAGTTTCTGGATGAATTCTTAATAGCCTCATCCACTCATTCATTAGTTCACTCACTAATTCAATGAAGTATCCTAATAAAATAAATAAATAAATAAATAGATAGATAAATAAATAAATAAACAATGCAAGTCTTTTTGTTTGTTTTACTATAATGGACTACCAGAGACAGACAGCTTTATAAAGAAAAGAGGTGGGTTTTTGTTTTGTTCAGGTTCTGGAGGAGCAAGCTCAAAGGACTGCAACAGGGGCAGAGTCCCAAGGTCCTCTGGTGAGAGGTAAAGAGTGTGAGTGTGTTTGTAGAGACTGTGTTCTCTCTCCTTGAAAAGGCACCAGGCTTTCCTTCCTCCTGGCTTGTTGAATATTAACGGTCCCTCCACCTCTAAACACCCTAGGTTCCACCTTCTTACAACACCTGGAGACTGAACTGCCACAGGAGTTTGGGGGTCCCCAACCATTCAGACCAAAGCAAGGGAGAATGTCTGCTTCTGCCGGGTTTGTCTGCAGGTGTGAAAAGCGTGGCCGCATTTATCCTGCACGAGTGGAGGAAGCACCGGGTAAATGCACAGCCAAAGGGTCCAGTTCAGTGGCCGGCATCACGGCCTCTTTGCAGCCTGTTTTTCCTCAGAAATGTGTGTCTCCTCATTTAACAAAACCCCTTGTCAGGGGAGCGGGGCACAGAGCTCAGGGAGTATTGTCTGGGTTGCCAGGAAAAAGAAGCCATCTTCTTCCCAAATTGGGGTGCTCTGGGTCACCTCATTTCTCCTAGCTGTCTTGCGGTGTTCAGAGCCAGGCTGAAATCTATTCCTGTGAAGCCCTATTCTCCCCCCACCCCGCCCTAGCCAGTGCCCTCCCCTTCACTGGGGACTCTGTGCCCCGCCCCGCCCTGTCTCTTGCCCAATCCTCTTCTCTCACAGGGTGTAACATCCTTTTTTTCTTCCTTCCCATGCTTCAGATCTGAGCATCTTGTTGGGGCTGAGGAGACGGCAAGCTTATGACAAGTCTGGTTTGACATGTCTTAGCTAGGGGTTCTGTGGCTGTGAGGAGACACCATGACCATGGCAACTCTTATAAAGGAAATATTTAATTTCTTTTTCTTTAAATTCTTTAAATTTCTTTAAATTCTGCTTACAGTTTCAGAGGTTTAGTCCATTGTCATCATGGTGGGACATGGCGGCGTGCAGGCAGACATGGTGCTGGAGAAGGATCCGACCAGTCCTACATCTTGATCAGCAGGCAACAGGAAGTGAACTGAGACACTGGGCGAAGCTCGAGCATACATATGACCACCTCCACAGTGACACACTTCCTCCAACAAGGCCATATCTACTCCAACAAAGCCACACCTCCCACAGTGCCATTCCTTTTGGGGGTCATTTTCTTTCAAACAACCACAGGCAGTTTGCATAACTTTAGCTGTGCAAGGGCCCAGACAGGCAGGTCACTGGAGGTCACTGGCTGGCCAGCCCAGCAGAGCCCATGAGCTCCAGGTTCAGGGAGAAACTGTCTCAAAACATAAGGTGGAACATAATGTGGAGGAGGAAGAGGCCTGATCTTGACCTCTGACCTCTACATAAATGTGCATATACCCATATAAACATGTACACACACACACACACACACACACACACACACACACACACACACACACAGAAAGAGAGAGAGAGAGAGAGAGAGAGAGAGAGAGAGAGAGAGAGAGAGAGCACCTTCCCAAGGTAATCCTGAGATATCCCTAAGTGATCATCCTATGGACATGAGCCTCAGTTTAGGGACTTCTATAGAAGGTGCTAGATACATACACCTACTTCATACAGTTACCAGACTACCAGTAAAAACCAAAGTTCAAAGTCCAATGTGGTGGCACAAGCCTGTAATCCCAACCCTTGGGAGGCTGAGGCGGGAGGATCGTAGCCAAGCCAAACCCAATCAAACAAAAAATCAAACACACCTTGTTAAGTATGAATTTCAGAGAAATGGCGAGTGACGGGTGGGAGTGGATACATCTCACATACTGAGTTGGGGGGGTGCTTATACTCGGAATTGTGTTGAGAGTCTCTAATTCCAATGAAACTTGGTATTTTGTAATTCATCTGGCAGTCTTGGCAGCCCCTGCCCTTTTGGCTTCCTCATAGGATGGGCTTAACCAGTAGCCTACAAGCCCCTGCAGGCCGGAAGCTTGTCTGGGCAAGCCACTGAGGTATACACACTAGACCCACAGTAGGAAACCTGACGGCAGGCTTTCACTAGGAAGAAAGTGCCTGTGGGCAGGAGAAGTGAAGGGGCCCTGTCCCAGCCAGGTGGGGTGCAACATGGCCGCCCCCATCTCTGAGAAGCCAGTGGGTTCTGAGCTGGGTGTCACATCACAGAGTCCTGTGAGAAGTGACTGACTAAACTTTAACTGTTAACCTGACAACTCCTGGGGTCTTCTGAGAGGAGAGCCTCAGCTGAGGAATTCCTACATCAGACTGGCCTGTGAGCATGTCTGTGGAACACTTTCTTGATTATTAATGTAGGAGGGCCCAGCCCACTGTGGGCGGCACCATCCCTAGACAGATGGTCCTATAAGGAAGTATAAGGAAGCTGGCTGAGCATAAGCCAGACAGAGAGCCAGCCAGCAGCATCCTCCATGACTCCCGCTGTACTTCTTTGTCTGTGAAGGGAGTTTCTTAGTCAGAGGAACTGCTGTGCCGAACAGTAAGTGGGCCTGCCTTCGTTCCTGCCTTTAGTTCCTGCTTTGACCTTCTCGATGATGGACAGAGATCTGGAACTGTAAGCTGAACAAACCTTTCCCTCCCCTTAGTCGACGGTCGGAGTGCTTTATCATAGCAACACAAAGGACACCAGGACCCTGGCCTCACTCTGACTTCATACCGGTCACCTCTCCGAGCACTGGTGTGGGCAAGGTGTTCTTCCATGGTCACCGGGGTCAGAGCAGGGTGCACCTGGTCACAGACAGCTACACACAGGTCCTTCCCCCAGGCTGTGGCAGAGCCTCCTTCAACGGAAACAGGAACCTTCAGGGTGCTCTCGCCATTCTTTGAGTGGAGTGCTCAAGTTTGCAGCAAGCTACAGTTGCCTCCTCAACTCTGTATCAGCTCAGCTCCCGACTCAGCGGGGCTCCCTCTGCCTTCGGTGCAGGGAGAAGCCCCCACCTGGCCTGGGAATCCTGAACAGAGGAGAGGGGCGTTCATGAGATTTGAACCTGAACAGACAGGGCAGAGAGGCAGTCGACACTGAGCTGGCCACGGGCTGGGAGGTCAGGCAGGAGCTGGGCTCAAATCTCGTCCCCACCTTTTCTTACCTTTGTGACTTGGGACACGTGTCTTTCATTTTCTTGGCCGTGTTGGGGATGGAAGCCAATGCCTGCATCTGTAAACCCCTCTCTCTGGCCCTTTTGAATTCTGTCTCTAAAAAGAGGCTGTGTGAACCAAGGCACCCCAGTGCCCCAGGAAGTGCCAGCTGCTGGACCTCTGTACCCTCTCAGGCCTGGGCCTCTGATCTTTCCCTCCTGTCTCCAGGCTGCTGCTGCTGCTGCTGCGTGTGTGTGTGTGTGTGTGTGTGTGTGTGTGTGTGTGTGTGTGTGTGTGTACATGTGTGCTCATGTGTTGTACATGCATTGTGTGCATGTGCTGGTGCAGCACATGAGTGTGTTGTGTGTATATCTATGTATGCATGTATGTGTTATACATGGAGGTATGTGTGTGTTATACATATGCATGTGTATATGTTAGGTGTGTTGTGTATTATGCGTATATGTACATGTACATATATTTCGTGCATGTGTTTGTGTGCATGTGTTGCATGCATGTGTTGGTGTGTTTTGTGTGGGGTGGATCACATATACATGTATGTGTCACATGCATATGCTGGTGTGTGATGAAGAGGTGGGGCTGCACTCTGTGGGTGGAATATTTCAAGGTCATCACCTGTCTGGGGAAGAGTGGCTATCCTTGCTTGAAAAGGTGACTGCATAGGCTGACATTCCTGTCCCTCACATGTGCTTGGAATAAAACTCAAAGTCCCTCAAGGCTCTGGGGCCAAAGCAGTCTGCTGTCTGTGGGGCCCCCTCCCCCAGCCCAGGGGCTCCCTCCAACACCTCTGTTCTTCCCTGCCGGTGCTGTGGCCTCTAACTGACCTGTGCCCCCCTCAACCCCCTCCAAGCCCTGCCCTGGCTCCCTCCCCAGCTTCTGCTCCCAAGCCGCTGCTGTGTCTCTCTGACATCCTTCAGATAGTGCTGTCCTCAAGAGCCCCTTCCCAGGTCGCTCAGCCCACAGGGACTGTCCTCAGGCTGAGCCCTTATCTCCTGCTGGCTGATTCCTGGCAGGGAGGCGGCAGACACCCCCTACCCCGCCCCCATCCCTCGCTCTGGACTTCTCTGAGCTTGAGAAAGCCACATTTGTGCGGAACTCCTGTCAAATCTCACAGCTCTTGCAGCAGAGGCCCTGGGAGGTTCAGGTTGCACCCAGGAGCAGCCCTGCTAACCTTTGCCAGTCCCCAGCCGCAGGTGTGTGGGAGGGGAGATGGGGCAGGCTACCCCACCACCACCTGCCTGTCTCTGGCCTCGTGGATTCCAGGCTGTTTCTCCCACACTTCTCTCCTTAAGTTAAGAGATTAATATGCAAACACCCTTTCCATGGTAGTGTCAGCCTGAACCCTGTGGATTAACTTACTTGATTTAAATACGTATTTGTCTCCCCCTCCCAGCACATATACGAATAAATCCTAAACGCTAAATAAAATCCCCTCGCTCCCCACGTGCTGCGCTGCGCAGCGCAGCTTCTAATCCCGAGTCCGGCGGGCATCCAACAGTGAAGAGGCTCCGGGGCTGCGCGGCTTCGTGTGGAATATCAAGTACCCGGGAGCCCAGGATCCTGCGTGAGGTTTGCTAGGGCCAGCTGAAGAGGTCCAGGCCTGGCTGGAGATGCAGTGGGAGGGCTCTCAGGAGGGACGGAGACCCACTGGCGAGGGATAAGGGAAGTGTCGAGATGAGGGGCAACTAGGCACTGGACACTACAAAGTCCTCGAGAGATCATGGCCCACAGGGAGCCCCCAGGGAGCATTAGAATGCAGGTAACCAAGACAGCTCTTTCCAAAACCCGCCTGGGCTGTTTGTTACTGACAATGGGTGAAGCTAAGAGGTCCTGGTGTGAGGCAGGGCCAAGGGCCGTGGGGCCTTCCTGACCACCCACCACATTTGCCTTACGTCCTGCCCAATTGTTGCCGCCTGCTACTGCCTCTTTGTGCAGAGAGGGTCCAGTCTCCTGCATGTCTGGAGAATGAGGGACAGCCAACATCTAGCATTTAAGGCCCAGTACCTCGCTCACTGTGGCCTCCCTGAGACTGGGTGGCCTGGGGACACTCCCCCTCTATGATGGTCTGGAACCTTTCTGCCCTCCTCTGCTCCCTTCAAAGTTCAAAGATCAAAGGCACCTGTCAGCCCTGCACCCCCACCCTCAACGGGCTTTGCAACAAACGCAGATCCCCCACAGGCACTTTGTAATTTAGCTTTGCCTTTCCTTTCCTTTCCTTTCCTTTCCTTTCCTTTCCTTTCCTTTCCTTTCCTTTCCTTTCCTTTCCTTTCCTTTCCTTTCCTTTCCTTTCCTTTCCT
>CABHPR010126949.1:0-26655 GCA_902168415.1 Peromyscus melanophrys | reverse complement strand
TGTTCTCCTGGTGTCCTTGACCCCTCTGGTGCCTACAAACTTTCTTCCCCCTCTTCTGTAGGGTTCCCCAAGCTCCAACTAATGTTTGGGTATGGATCTCTGCATCTAATTTACAGCAAGCCTATATCCAACATCAAATTAAATGGAGAGAAACTCAAAGCAATTCCACTAAAATCAGGAACAAGATAAGGCTGTCCACTCTCTCCATATCTGTTCAGTATGGTACTTGAAGTTCTAGCTAGAGCAATAAGACAACAAAAGGAGATCAAGGGGATACAAACTAGAAAGGAAGAAGTCAAAGTATTGCTATTTGCAGATGGCATGATAGTATACAAGTGACCCCAAAAATTCTACCCAGGAACTCCTACAGCTGATAAACATCTCATCGATGTAGCCAGATACAGGACTAACTCAAATCAGTACTGTGTTTGGGCAGTGTTGATACACATCTTTAATCTCAGCACTGGGCTAGGCAGAGGCAGGCGGATCTCTGTGAATTTGAGGCCAGTCTGTCTACAGAGTGAGTTCTAGGACAGCCAGGGCCACACAGAGAAATCTTGCCTTGAAAAAACAAAAAAAATTCAGTAGCTTTCCTACATACAAATGACAAACAGACTGAGAAAGAAATCAGGGAAACAACACCCTTCACAATAACCTCAAACAATATAAAATATCTTGGGGTAACCCTAACCAAGCAAGTGAAAGACTTGTACAACAAAAGTTCAAGTCTTTGAAGAAAGAAATTGAAGAAGATGCCAGAAGATGGAAAGGTCTTTTATGCTCATGGATTGGTAGAATTAACATTAGTAAAAATGGCCATCCAATCAAAAGCAGTCTACAAATTCATTGTAATGATTACTTCAAACCCCATCTAAATTTCCAACACAAGTCTTTACAGACCTTGAATGGAGACTGTTCTTATTCAGACTACCACAAGAGACTTGACTGACTTCCCTTGCCTGCCCCTCCCGACTTAATTAGAACAGTTCATAAGCTGCCTTCCATAGGAGATTTTATTGGAAGACAGTCATCTATATTTAACTTCAGAAACAAATGGGTTAGATAGAAATTTAAGGTAAGAATTGTGAATGAGATAGGGGTAGTAGTGCCACCCCTCTGTGCAGTGCCTAAGAACCCTTTAGTAACCACCCCCATGTGCAATAATGCACGTGGACTGTAACTTGTATACGGGAGAGCCTTAGATATGGTGGCTGTGGGAGTGGTCATTTTATTATTTTTTAGTCTCAATGTTTGGATTGGGATTTCATGGATTTCCTTTGGGAAGTGAGCCAGGGGTAACCTTTGATGATGTTTCCACAGCTTGGACCAATGAGCTTCTGTAGGCAGCCATTCCTGTCTTGGGTATTTATTTCAATCTCACAGCTTGTAAACTCACAACAAAGGTATTATTCAGAAAAATCTAAGTAACTCTTGTGGCTTTCAAGAGCACAGGCCTGTGCTGTTCCTTTTCACCTGAGGGAGTATCAAAGTGACCTTTCTTAGAGAAGTTGACTCTCTCAGTAGTGCAGGGTCATTCGAAACTTTGCTCATTCTCCACATCAGTACTTGCCGGGACATAGTAATTCATTTAATGTCAGTAAATGCCATTCCCTAACGTCATACAGGATTCACCTCAAAACTTTCTATTCATGATCACAGTTTATTTTAAATGAATCAGTTGATAATCTGTGGTCAAAATTCCAGGTCTTTTTAAAATTTAATTTAATTTTTAATTATATGTCGTGTGTGTGTGTGTGTGTGTGTGAGTGTGTGTGTGTGTGTGTGTGTGTGTGTGTGTGTGTGTGTGAGAGAGAGAGAGAGAGAGAGAGAGAGAGAGAGAGAGAGAGAGAGGGAGAGAGGGAGAGAGAGAGAGAGAAAGACTGATGTCTGCATGTCTGCATAGTCCAGACAAGGGTCTGGAGTCCCTGAGCTGAGTTAACAGGCATTGTGATTGCCTGCCATGGGGATGGGAACCACGCTCTAGTGATCTGTAAGAGCAGTAACACTCTTCACCAGTTTTCTCTGCTTGAAAAGTTACAGTTGTAGAGTTGACAGGTTCTATTTTGTCAGATTACATACTTACTGAGGTTTTTTTTTTGGTTTGTTTTTTTGTTTTTTTTTCATGACAGGGTTTCTCTCTATAATAGCCCTGGCTATCCTGGAACTTGTTTGTAGACCAGCCTGGCCTCGAACTCACAGAGATCCACCTGCCTATGCCTCCCGAGTGCTAGGATTGAAGGCGTGTGCCACCACACCTGACTCTTACTTCATTTTTAAAAAAGATTTATTTATTATGTGTTTAGTGTTCTGCCTGCACGTATGCCTGCAGGCCATAAGAGAGCACCAGATCTCATTACAGATGGTTGTGAGCCACCATGTGGGTGCTGGGAATTGAACTCAGGACCTCTGGAAGAACAGCCACTGCTCTTACCCTCTGAGCCATCTCTTCGGCCCTCTAATTGAGTCTTTAAGTGTATGTCGTATGCTGGGATGATGGCGACATTGGTTGAAAACTTTGACTATAGGCTAACAGGCTACTAGAAGCCCTGTCTCCAAAGGTACGCATAGGAAGTGGAAAGAATTACTTCTAGGATCGAGCATTTTTCCAAACCCATTTTTCTGAGACGATGTCAAGGATCTTCCAGTTTTGGAGTAAGGAGTGAATATGCAGACTTCCATCTACTTAATGTGCATTGTTCCTTTTAAATACGCCAAGCTTCGTCATCATGTTGCAATTGGCCTGTGAGTCAGGCCTTTGGAAATGGCAGTTTAGCTGGTGGCAGTGGAGGTAGCTTTGGACAAAGAGAATAGTTTCTATTTTGGCCAGTTAGAGAATTGCAGTTACAGCCGGGCGGTGGTGGCGCACGCCTTTAATCCCAGCACTCTGGAGGCAGAGCCAGGCGGATCTCTGTGAGTTCGAGGCCAGCCTGGGCTGCCAAGTGAGTTCCAGGAAAGGCACAAAGCTACACAGAGAAACCCTGTCTCGAAAAAAACAAAACAAAAAAAAATTGCAGTTCACTGAAGAAGCCTTTCTACTTCTTATAGCAAGGTCTTGGAGTGTCTCTTTTTAAAAGGTTTGCCAGTTCATGTCCACATCTCATATTGTTTTATTAGCTGCCCCCCCCTTTCATTTTGAGATAGGGTCTCTCTATGTAGCTCTAGCTGTCCTGTCTCTATACAGACCAGGGTGGCCTCAAGCCCACAGAAAACTGCCTGCCTGTGCTTGCTGAATGCTGAGATTAAAGGCATGTGTCACCCACCTGGATTTCCCTTCATTTCTTTATATTTTTACTTTTTATAGCCAAATATGTTTGGAATAATTTTTAATGTCATTAGAAAGAATTTTAAAATGTTTTGTGTTCACAGTTAGTAATACCCCATATGTTTGCTCTATCCTCACTTCAAATTTGAATTAATTTGATTTTTCCTTTTGGAAGTTAAGTATAACTAAATTTACTGACCAAATGTTTGGTCCCTGTGGCAGAAGACAGACCCTGCTGTAGTTTTCTCTTGCTTGCCCAGATGCAAGCTGTTAAAATTCAGAATATGCTAAGGTTTGAAGTGCAGCGAATTAAAGGTGGCAAACAGGTATAAGAGAATGTGAAGGAGTGCTAATATTCATCTTATGAATATTAGGCCCAGAACTCAAGCTCCTCCTGCCTTTGCCTCTTAAGTGTTGAGACAGAGGCATGAACCTTATCACAGCTTCCTGTCTCATTCCCTATCAGAATGCTTCTTCATTGTGGTGGATGATAGAAACTAGAACTCTTCTCCTTCCAAGGAAGCCATAAAGTCTAGAAGGGGTTCTTCCTTTCCTTCTCTGCCTTCATTCTAGAGAAATCCTGCCCTGTACCTCAAGAAAGAATGCCATACAGAGAAGGGCCCAGAGTCATCCAGCAGACAGGCAGTTCAGTCTCACTTCTGTGTGACTGTCCATTCTTCATCAGAGAATGTTTAGTTGTACAAAGTTTAGCCTGGGTCTTTGGTTCTTCATTTCTGAAGGATTCTGTGTCATGTAAAATTTGATTTAACAGATGTTACAATTTTCCCTGTCTTTTGCATTGACTGTGACCCTTATGAAAGGTGAGAAAAGTTTTTAACTTCTTTCTCTCCCTATAGATCCTTTAAGTCATGATTTATAATCTGAGAAGTATTATTATAATGATGGTCCTGTATCATTGACTGTGACATTGAGAAATATTTGTTACATCTAATATATTTTTGTTTCTCAGTGAGCAATAGGGAAATTACAAACATTTCTGAAAGAAAACCCTAAACTGGGCAGTGGTGGCACATGCCTTTAATCTCAGCACTCAGGAGGCAGATGCAGGTGGATCTCTGAGTTGGAGGCCTGGTCTACAGAGTGAGTTTCAGGATAGCCAATGCTACACAGAGAAAACCTGCCTCAGGGGAAAGAAAAAAAAAAAAAAGAAAAGAAAGAGACTCGTGCTTCGTCGCTGTTCTTACAGCTTTCCTGCTGCTAGTCTCCAGGTGTTACTTTTAGCCTTTTGGCTTCTTATGTTAGATATATCAGTAATGAAATTCTAAAACCCTTGTAAATTTTGTCAGTGAATTTGAAGGCTTTTCCATAATTTTGCTTAACCAAAACTAGATTTTTATTTTGACTTCGTTCTTTGAAAGTGGGTCTCACCATGTACCCAATTGGCCTCAAACTTGTGACCTTCCTGCCTCAGCCTCCTGGGTGCTAGAATTACAGGTGTGTGCTACCACACCCAGCTCTAACTAGATTTTACTGTACAGATTGATGTGAACCTCTGGTTTGAACGGCAGACATTCCTTCTGTTCAGTAGCAGTCTTTTAGGACAGAGCTGCCATTTTGAAGGAGAGAACTTTATATCCGACGGCTTTCTAATCTGTTTGCTACTCATTCATTCACATTCTCCTCCTCACATCCTTCTCCCCCCACACTCTGCGGTGAATTTGGGGCTGTGTGCCAGGCTAGTGCTCTAGACATAAGCCCTGACTGACTTCTTACTTTGGCCTTTTGTTAATTTTGGCTTTTAGCTTTACTTCTTTTCACTGCCTCGATCCTCCAAATATTGTTCATTTTCCGTCCACTGACTTTTTCTTCTTTATAATGAATTTTGACAACATAATTCAAGGAGCCAGCAGATTCTCAACCTGATAAACAGTGGCTTTTTTCCCTTCCTCCAATTCATGATTTATGAGCAATTGGCTTTAGCCATTTAGCCCTTTATAAGAGCTGCAGTATCGGAGTAGCTGAGGGAGGGGTGACAGACCTTTAAAGGTGGGGCTAAGCAAGTGCGGTTCTTAGGGAAGAAGAAACCCAACCTCTGTTGCCTTTGCACACAGTGAGAAGTGGCTACCCCCACTACAACCCTCAACTGCAGAAACAAGCTGCAGTTCCTTCTTTGAAATGGATAGTAAGAAATATTTGTTCAGCTTTGCTGGACACCAAAAATATTAGGAGAATTGTAATACAAAATTTCATATATCTTAAGTATGTATTGCTTGTGCTTTATAGTTTACAAATGCTTATAAAATACTCTGTTTCAAGAGCATCTTAGAATCACCACACAGATTGCCCAGTTGACAGGCCAAAAGCCACATGACTTTTAAGTTGATATGAGTGAGAAACTAAATTCTAAAAATTAATTACTGAATTTTATGTTATAGATGGTAAAATGTAAATTATTATGCAAAAACGAGCAAGACCACTATTATGGTACAGCATGTGGGAGGCCCTGGCGTGTGGCACCAGGGTGACTCACGTTGGGTGAGAGACAGAGATGCTATGCAGACAGTGCTCAGTGAAGAGTTTGATTTGGTGAGGGAAAGAGAGGGGAGAGAGAAAGGGGAAAGAGGGAGAGGGGGAGAGAGAGGGTGCACACCTCATGGGACTAGAGATGGGAGGAGGAGGGGTTTTCTCTTTTCAAGGGGACTTTATGTCAGGATGCTGGGTGGATCTCTAAGGGGTGAGTCAGAATACTAACACTCCTCCGTTTTGATTATTGTAAAAAGGTGAGTTATTGATAGCAAGTGGGGGGAATGAGAGCACTGAATCCTCGAGACTGCTTCACGCTGACAAGGGGCAAAGTGGGGAGTCAGGTCATGTGAGATCTCAGGCGTCTGTTCCTTGAGGGAGCTGGGAAGGCAGGTTGCAGCAGTGATGTTCCAGGAGTTTGGGGGAATGGTACACCAAATCAGGAGTACAGAAGCCATGGCATCTGCTGTTTCTCTGGAGGTCAGGCAGGAAGAGTGAATCTGCAAAATATGCTGGAAAATGGATGGGGTCAAAATGGGCTCTGGAGATGGTTAGTTTTCATCAGACCAGATTTCTTGATACAGTAGCAGAACTTTCCCCAGGAACCTGCAGATATCTGCAAGACAGCTGGAATAGATTTAGCAAAAGGCTTATGGCTTTGGGTTAAAAGGTATGAACATTTTCTGGCTTCAGCCCAATGAACGTATCTTTAAATCTATAACCAGAGGAAATTCACTGAATGGAAGTGGTTGAGTAAGTGAAGGAGGAAGGAGGCTTCCTTAAACATCATCAGATCTGAGAAGGATATGTAAGTGAACAGAAGTGAGACAGCTTACCTATACTCTTATAAACAAACCTTAAATTTTTTTTTAATCTAATTCTCCAGGAGATACTAAGAGCAGTCAATAGTAAAAAGTTAGATTGAAATCTGTTCTGTGAGTTTATCTGAGTTTATCTGGTAACAAGGTAAGTTGTGTCTAGATCTAGTAGTTAGCCCTAGGAGAGGGAGACCTGTGAATTTTATATAGAGAACTGAGAAGGCAGCTGAAGCAAAGCCTGGTCATCAAATGGAATCAGAGATCTGAGAAGGATAAATCATATCTGAGTGCAGACCAAGCAGCTTTCGAATCTGTTAAAAATGACAGGGACCAGCCCATACCCAGTTAGCCATACCCAGGTCTCCACATGGCTGTAGGCAGAAGTATCAGAACAATATCAATCTTTAGCCATCAGGCCCATAAGGTTGGAGTTTTCCCTGTGGAAGAGGGACATAAGAAAGACCGACCTTACTTTGTCTAGGCAAAAGGGGTGCAGTTAATTCCCCAATGTCCTACCGTTTGCCCACAGGGCCGGGTCCTGGTGGCAGGTGTCACATTGGGGCATCTTGCCCAGAGGTCAGTGTTGCCACCATCAAGATGGAGAAATTGTGGTGCCTTGTAATCTTCTTTGGAGACCTTGGGTCACTGTTAGGATCTGGGAGTCTCTGTCTGATACAATAAGCTTTTTTTTTTTTTTTTTTTTTTTTTTGGTTTTTCGAGACAGGGTTTCTCTGTGTAGCTTTGCGCCTTTCCTGGAACTCACTTGGTAGCCCAGGCTGGCCTCGAACTCACAGAGATCCGCCTGCCTCTGCCTCCCAAGTGCTGGGATTAAAGGCGTGCGCCACCAACGCCCGGCAACAATAAGCTTTTTGATCAACATTTTAAATGCCATATTCTGCAGATCTCTGAGCACTTGAGCACTGCCTGTCTATTAGGTATGAATGGCTGACTGTCAGCTAGTATTCCCTAAGTCTCCCGTATGTTAGCAGCTTCCCTAAGGCTAGGACTTGTTTCCTGAAAAGGCAAAGAAGAATGACAGGGGAAAGATCCCCAGGCTGAATGGGAACAGGAGAAAAGGGGCTTGTGAGTCAGAGTGCAGCTCAACTCTGAGAAAAGGAAAAGGACCCTCTCGGTGGACCAGAAACTCCATCCTGAATGATTTATATAGAAATAATAATTTCTGAAGGTTATAAAATATTTCTTTGGTTCTGCATAAATCAATGGGCATTAGGTAGACATATGGTCCCCTATGTCAGGGGTTTTACCTTTAACTTAACCTTTTAGCCTGTTTTGGGAGCAGGGAGCATAGGACGATTCATCCTCCTCCGTAACTGCTTCAAGCTGAAATGGGGCACAGGTGGTCAGGACCCTGGCTAGTCAAAGGTAAGGAGGGAATTTGGGCAATGGGGCATTTATCAGAAGTATCTGGTCATCTGATCTAGCTGTAGAGACAGGGAACAGTTATGTTTGGCTAGATTGGCCCACATCATATAGACAAGAGTCTCTGCTGGCATCCGTAGCTGGGGACCCATTGTCCAGTGCTGCAGGTTGTGGTCCACAACTGTTGTTTCAGTGTGTTTGCCAGCCAAGTAGAAAACCTGTTGAAGCAGATAGACTAGAGACAAAAGTTAAATTTATGAACTTATTTGGAATCTTTAGGCCCACAGTCTTAGTAATTGGGAAGGAGATGAGTTTGAAAACTCAAGCTGTACTGTTGTACTTATCTGGAGTCCTTTTGACCTCTGTGAAGTGGATCCAATGGCTTCTTTTGATCCTCTGAGGCTTATATGAATTCTTATTTTATAAAATGATATAAAAGTTTTAGATATACTCAGTATTATCAATCAGTATTTAAATCTAAATTGTAGAAAAGCAGGTAATGAGTATCTAGGCTCACACCTCTGAGTCCTAGCAAAAATTACAGATTTGGGTTAAAAAGTATGTACAGTTTTTATTTAGAGAGAGCTAGGTACAGATTGGACAGAGATGTCTTTGGCCTGATGAGAAGTTTAAGTTTATATTTAGAAGACAACCAAGGAAAATTTAAAATCCCGAGCTTGTAACCCAAACAGTATCAGAACTCCATTAATGTTAAAATCTAAAGTTTAAAATCCTGAAGGGAGAGCCAGCGTGTGCTGATGGGATGAAGCTGGCCGCCTCCTCTCTGACTCGCACGTTGTAGCAAACTGTAAAGCTGCTGGTGAGCAGGAAGGCAGATTTGTTATAAGTGTAAGAGGGTGAATCGGAAAGCAGACTTGGTATGGGTGGGAGGGGGCAGATCTGCTGCAGGTGAGTGAGACCCTGGTGTGCAGTGGGCAACCCCAACAGACTAAACAAACATACCCTGGGCAACAGAGTTAACGCAAGCGGTTTGACAGTGAAAGAGTAAGTGAGTGAAAGATCATATTAGGGCAGGGATTTGGGAGAGCCAGGCCTGACCACATCAAAGATGGTGATGAAGCCAAATGACCTACCTTTGACCTTAGTAAAGATGGCATCTCACCACATGATTTATTTCCCTTATCAAATGTGGTGATGGACCTGTCTGTTTTGACCTTAGTAAAGATGGTGTCTGCCTGACCATGTGATGGCCCTCTGGTGCCTGACCACATGTTCACATGTTTTGTTTTGTTTTGTTTTTTTGTAAACATATGGAACAAATATGGGACACAAACTCAAGCATTCAAAAGTCAATCAGGTGGCCACCTCAACCATACATTTCCATCTGCACATACAAAATAAACCTCCTTAGCAGAACGGCAGGCAAAACTCCAGGAAACTGTCAGCTGACCAACTTTTAAAAAGCCAGAGATAAGAACATACAGTATAAAGAACGAGCTGTAGGACTGCAGGCTGAGAGGCCACAGGGTGGGAGAAAGCCAGGAAGAAGCAGAAGTTAAGGGAAGCATCCTGGGTCCTCTGAGCAGCGGCAGTGGGGGCAGAGGCTATGTCCCGCTGCTCGCCCCAGCGCTGTGAGTGGTGGCCCCCCGGCGCCGCTGTGAGTGGTGGCCCCAGCGCAGTGAGTGGTGGCGGCTGCAGGCGGGAGGGAGGAAGGGATGGAAGTGTATAGCCCAGGAATCCTTGGCTCTGGCTAATTCCCCATAAGTGAGGCAGAGGATGCAGGCTGCTGAGCAATTCCTCAGTCACAGAGCAGAGGTCCAAAGGACACTGAGGTCTGAAGGAGAAGGCACAGACTGTTGCAATGAAACAGAGAACAGGGGCCTGAGGGCAGAAGCCCAAAGGACATGTGATTGCTCAGTACTGAGACTTATGAATGGGGCCAAAAGGCAGAGACCACAGTTGAGAAGATGAACCCTCAGTCATGGGAAATGGCCAGAAGGGGGCCTTACAGATTACGGCAGTGTTGGATAAAGTTGAGTGTTGAAGGTTCCCGGCCCCTAGCCCTAGTGTGTCTCAGACTGATGGCAGTCAGGAGAAATGGCCAGGAGGGCCTCTGCTGAGTCACTAGCACCAATGTTATGAATCAGCGCAGAGGCCCTGGCGGGTGAGAGACAGAGATGCCATGCAGACAGCGCTCAGTGAAGAGTTTTATTTGATGGGGGAAAGAGAGGGGGGAGAGAAAGAGGGAAAGAGGGAGGAAGAGAGAGAGAGAAGGAGAAAGGGGGTACCTCATGGGAATAGAGAAAGAAGGGGGGGAGGAGGAGTTTTCTCTATTAAAGGGAACTTTACATCAGGATGCTAGGCCCCTGTTCGCATACTCAGGAATCCCATAAAAACACTAAACTAGAAGCCATAATATATACTCAAAGGACCTGGTGCAGACCTGAGCAGGCCCTGTGCGTGCATCCTCAGTCCTGCGAGTTCACATGAGCTTTGCTCATGTTGATTTAGGGGCCTTGTTTTGTTGGTGTCCTCCATCCCCTCTGGCTCTTAGACTTTTTCTTCCTCCTCTTCTCCTGGGTTCTCTGAGCCCTGAGGAGGGATTTGATGGAGACATTCCCATTTAGGGCTGAGTGTTCCAAGGTCTCTCACCCTCTGTTATGTCTAGCTGTGGGTCTCTGCATCTTTTCCCATCTGCTGCAAGAGGAAGCTTCTCTGATGATGGCTGAACATGGCACTGATGAGTATGGTAGAATGTCATTGGGGGTGCTTTTTTATTTTATTTTATTCTTTTAAAGAATAGTAGTATTTAGTTGTCCCTAGGTCCCTGGGATATCTAGTCTCGGGTTCTTGGTCACCCAAGCTGTGCCAGGTATGGGTTCCATCTCATTGCCTTAGCATATCTTACACCTTTGTAGATAAGGTTTGTGACTGACTTGGTGTTTATGTTTCTCTCTGGATGGTGTGCAGAATACTTTCCTGTACCAAAGAGGCTGGAACATAGGGGCTAAGGCTCTATGTAGGTACTAACTCAGCATCTCCATGTTCAATGAGTTGTGTGGGTGTTGTCTTCAGCAATGGGAAAAACTTGCTCTCAGTTTGTGGAGAACAACCTGTAGTCTTGACAACAGTTGAGTTGTTTGGGAATTCCTGGGGGGACCCTTTGTAGCGCTCATCAATTTTTTTTCCTCCATTTTCAAAATTTATTTGTATAGGCAAAGTCTCATATATATCAGCCTGGCCTCAAACTCACTATATAGATGGCCATAATCATGAACTCCTAACCCTCCTGCCTCCATCTGCCTAGTACTGGGATCACAGGAATGCACCATAATGCCAGGGTTTTGTGATGCTGAGGATAGACTCCAGCCTAAGATGCTGCAATTCTATTAAATTTAACAACAGCAAGTGGTGGCACACTCAGGAGGCAGAGGCAGGTGGATCTCTGGAGGCCAGCCTGGTCTACAGAGTGAGATCCAGGACAACCAGGGCTACACAGAGAAACCCTGTCTGTAACTGCCCCCCCCCCCCACAAAACCCCAAACAATCACAACTATAGATGACAAATTAAATCATTGCACAAAATATGTATAATTTAAATGTTACCCTCTTTTAACCATAAGGCAGAACATTTTAAGACCTTTTATACCTTTTTACTTATAACTTCTTTCTCTAAGTTCTAAAAGTCGGGCTGGACAGCTGTGGCAGTGGTTAAGAGCCATTGCTGCTCTTCCAGAGGACCTGGGTTCTGGTCTCAGCATGCACATGGCGGCTCACAACTGTCTGTAGCTCCAGTCCCACGGGACCCACCACCTTCTGTCCTCCGTGGGTACCAAGCATGCAGGTAGTACGCAGACAAACATGCTGGTAAAGCATGCACATAAACTACAACTATAAAATAATTTAAAATTTATAAACGTGAAAAAACTGTTGGAGAAAATTTCAAAAGATATAAAAGAAAAACCTTTATTATGAATATAGCACCCCAGTGAAGTTGCTGGTACTTTATGTATCTCCTTTTGATTATTTCATCAAAGAAAGAAACCTCTCTCAAACACTTCATGGCAGTATACGATTTTATATCTGCGCTTATTGGGGTGAGGAAGGAAGGAAGTGTCGTTGTTCATTTGCCATGTGTTAGTATTTATTATTATTATTTTATATCTGCTCTTATTGGGGTGAGGAAGGAAGTGTCGTTGTTCACTTGTCATGTGTTAGTATTTATTATTATTATTTTATATCTGCGCTTATTGGGGTGAGGAAGGGAGTGTCGTTGTTCACTTGCCGTGTTAGTGTTTATTATTATTATTTTATATCTGCGCTTATTGGGGTGAGGAAGGGAGTGTCGTTGTTCACTTGCCATGTTAGTGTTTGTTTAGCTTTGGATAATGCGTTTGAGCAAAGAATTCCTCAGGAAGAGGCCTTTGAGAGAGGTCAAGGAGCTCATGTCTCTCTGCAAAGAGTTCGTTTTATAAGCTGGCTTATGCCATGGGAGAGTTAAACTGTACTTAAAACTAAAGTGACCTGGCATGTACAAGACCCTGGGTTCAATCTCAGTACTTCAAAAAGAGACTCTGAAGAGAGAATAGTCTATGTCTTTAAAATTTGATTGTTCTTGCAGATGCCTGACTGCTGTTCCAGAACTTGACCATAGTCAAGCAACATGCATTACTATTTGAATCCAGGGTCTTTTTCTTAAAGGAGCATCCTTTCCTTCTTGGAAGCTCAATGGCTAACATGAAGTTAATGCATAGGTATAGCTTACTGTGCCATTTACTCAAAAATCTATGAGTTAAATACTATCAGGAACCTAATTTTCTCTCTACTTAATGCAGAAAGGTCCTCCCTGTTAGTTACCTGAGATAATAAACTTAAAAAGGTTTATTTTGGGCTTCCAGTTTTAGAGATTTGGGGCCATAATCAGCTGGCACCATGGCCTGGGGACTAGGGTGGCATATCATAGTGGGGTGTGTGGTAGAGCAAGACTGCTCACTATATGGACCGGAGAGATGGGGAGGGTAAGGAGAGAGGAAGGGGGGGAAGGGGGCATGTAAAGAGAGGAGGAGATTGAGGTCTCACAATGTCTTTCAAGGACAAATGCCAGTGACCCAAAGATCTCTGGTTATATACCACAGGTTTATACCACAGCCCAGAAGCACCAAGCAAATAGCACCAAGACACATGCAAACTCTAGCACAGTGGTTCTCAGCCTCCTAATGCTGTGACCCTTTAATACAGATCCTCATGTCGTGGTGACCCACAACCATTGAATTATTTCATTGCCATTTCATAACTGTAATTTTGCTACTGTTATGAATCATAATGTAAATATCTAATATGCAGGATATCTGATATTTAAGGGGATCACAACCCACAGATTGAGAGCCACTGCTAGCACCTAGTCAGAAAGCTGTAACCTTTTTAGAAAAAATTACATGTATTCTTTGCTTTGATATGGTGCTTTTTTTTTAAGTTTATTTATTTATTTTTTTCCACAAAGCAATTGCATTTTCAACACAGAACAATACATGATTCACCAGCATACATGCATACACAAATCTGCATCCTGAGTCAAGGAAGGTAGAAACAATAAATTTCTTCACCTAAACAATTCCACTCTCAACCCAGTTCCAGCACACAGTTCCTAGGTCGAAATTGTCCCATTGCAATGAAATCTCCATTATGCACTTCATTTCTTAAGTCTCAAAATTCAAATGATAAACTCTGATACTAGCCTTCCAAATATGACAAATCCACAACCAAAATCCCTTTCGTGGTTTTCTCATTAAGTTCAAGAAGTTCAAAAAAAAAAGTAAAGGAACTACTTTAGCAGATATATTTCTTATTACTTCTTATATACTTCTTATATTCATTCCATCTTCTTAATTCTTATTTAAACTTACATTTACAACTAGTATCTTTACTTCTTACAAGCTTATTACTGTATGTTTTAGAACTACCTTAGATTCTTCTTGCAAGCTTATATTTTTAAAGGAACTCTATGGATCTATTTTACAAACTTATATAGGGCTACCATTAGCATATATTTAACTTAGTAAACACCTAAAGGTTTCTTAACACAGATCTAACAAGACAGAATTTTTACAAACTCACATATCGTATTTTCATCTTTTTCTACTTCTTACTCTTAATTATTATCACTATCTCTATTAGAAAGATTCTCTTAACTAGACAGAAAGTACATATATCATTTCTAAAGTTTAGAGCTTATAGTCAGCTTTGCTATACAATACTGAGATTTAGTGAGTGTTGTCGTTATAGAGTTGTAATACTTGTTACTAGGGGCTGTAACATTCTCGGGGTGAAGTCCCCAAATCAGAACTGCACCCGCCCCACCAGCGCGCACTAAGGTGGGCAACCTCTGACAGGAACTTTCCTCGGGGCCTGCATCCGTCCCAGCCAGTCAGTGAAAAACAAAAGCACCCACAACGGCCCTTCCACAGTTCCTTCAGAGAAACCCCTCTCCCACTGATTCCACTCTCACCCTGCACGCTCCCTTCCCCCCAGATGCAGAGCCCCAGACATCCCAGGCTGCTCTGCTTCTCTGCTAGCTGCCTTTGGAGGTGGGGGCTTTCTTTCTCTCCGAATCTGCCTCAAACTCTTAGCAGCTTTCACAGATCATGCATTTTCTGGGGAGAAATTTGTCCCTTCTATTTCTTCAGATGTTGATGTGGGTTTATCTATTGCCTGAGTTTTCATGGGTGTGTTTAGCTTCTTTAGGTTGGATTTTTCCTTCTAGTGCTTTCTGTAAGGCTGGGTTTGTGGATAGGTATTGATTAAATCTGGTTTTATCATGGAATATTTTGTTTACTCCACCTATGGTGATTGAGAGTTTCGCTGGGTATAATAGTCTAGGTTGGCATCCGTGGTCTCTTAGTGTCTGCATAACATTTGTCCAGGACCTTCTAGCTTTCATAGTCTCTATTGAGAAGTCTGGTGTTATTCTGATGGGTTTGCCTTTATATGTTTCTTGGTCTTTCTCCTTTGCAGCTCTTAGTATTTTTTCTTTGTTCTGTATGTTTAATGTTTTAATTATTATGTGGCGAGAGGACTTTCTTTTTGGGTCCAGCCTATTTGGTGTTCTGTAAGCTTCTTGTATCTTCATAGGTATTTCTTTCTTTAGGTTAGGAAAGTTTTCTTCTATGATTTTGTTGAATATATTTTCTGTGCCTTTGAGTTGGTATTCTTCTCCTTCTTCTATCCCTATTATTCTTAGGTTTGGTCTTTTCATGGTGTCCCAGATTTTTTGGACGTTTTGTGTTACAACTTTTTTGTCTTTAGTGTTTTCTTTGACTGACGAATCTATTTTCTCTATTGTGTCTTCAGTGTCAGAGATTCTCTGTTCCATTGCTTGTATTCGGTTGGTTATGCTAGTTTCTGTAGTTCCTGTTCGTTTAGTCAGGGTTTCTATTTCCAGCATTCCCTCAGCTTGTATTTTCTTTGTTGTCTCAATTTCTTTTTTCAGATCTTGGAATGTTTCTTTCATCTGTTTAATTATTTTTTTCTTGGCTTTCTTTGCTTTCTTCCAATTTTTTGTTTGTTTTTTCTTCCATCTCTTTAAGGGAATTTTTTATTTCCTCTTTAAGGAAGTTTTTCATGTGTTCTTTGCTTTGATATGGTGCTTTTTTTTTTTTGAATCTTCTTATTTACTTTGGTTAAGCACTGTCTTAGTGTTTCTATTGCTGTGAAGATGCCAGAGGCCATAAGAATATGCAGCAGATGACAAGTGATATTCATAAGGTCGACCCACCAGATGAATAATTCTCCCATGAAGGAACCTCGCCAAGCAAGGCTTACGAGACCACTGTCTATGAATGACTGATTGCATCTGTCTGTAATTTTCTTCTGTGTTACTATAATTCTCACTTAAAACAGCTATGGGACTCTTCCCATAGCCCATTGATAGTGTGTTCTCCACTTATTGGGCACAGCTATTCCTGTGAATTGACAGAAGGATGACTTCTTATACTGTGTAATTTTGGTGAATAAAATAAGCCTTCATAGTTAAACCTTTGTTCCGCAAAACGGTGAGAAACTTAGAAGTTTGTTTTACATCATTAGCTAGCTGACAAGACAGTTACGTACAATTAGCTGATTTAAATCCGCAGAACAAACTCAAGCTAGACTGAGTGTCTCTGTGAATGGATCGTAGTTAGACCTTCACAGATAATGCACAAGGACAGAGTTGCAGGTGTCTGATCTGTTGAACCAAGGTTTTTAGACAAAAAGTGACCTCAATTACTATACCTGTCTCTCTTGCCAGGTCTGGCTGATAACACAGACCAGTGGCTACCCCCTACTGAATTCCTTAGCAATTAACTTGCTGCACAAACTTCTAACCTCAGTTTATGATACAAGACTCAAGGCTCAGCTAACGAACTGTTTATTGTTTAGGTCCTAAAGTTTATGTGGGTGACAGGAAAAGCAATTAACCAGTTAACCAAGTCCAGAGAGAAACAGCTTTGCATCCAGCTAACCGTGGGAAAAGTTTCACAATCAGCTAGGACTGCAGAGGATGATCTAACTTTGAGGCCTTGAATAAAGAGTTACAAGTTTCCCCCCTTGTGATCTGGGGTTGCACAGAGGATAGAGAGTAGGATATTTTTAGGTTTGGGATGCTTCCAATGCCAGTGCTTGTCAGGAAATGCCGAAGCACTCAGAGCTGTGCATCCCCACCTTTGCTTCACAACCCGGGCAGCCACATGTTGCCATGGTTACTCACTCTCAGCTGCCTCCTGGCATGAGAGAAATTGACACTTTTACACTTTGTTAATCACAAAATGTTAGTCTATGTTAGTTACACTTCAGAAATGTAGAATAGTACACGGCTTCCTTGCTTCTCAATAGTTTAACTTTTTCTTTGTAGCCCTTTGCAGGCTATCTCCTCAGGAGACAGCAGTCGTGGCTGCCACTGCACCACTGATCAAGAAGCTGAACAGTTTATTTCATGTGTGCTATCAGAATGGCTCGCTCCTTATCGTTTGCTCACGGAATGTGCTGTGACCCTCAGATGTAGCCTTTGTAACATGTTTTCATTGCCCAAAGCTTTTCATTGAATGTGTATATAAGCTGTGTAGAACAAAAGAGCTGGTGAGTTAGAGCTGGAGAAAAATAAAGTGTATGACCATCAGCTCATGTGTGAGTCTTATTCCCTCAGATATGTAAGAATTGTTCCTGAGTCTCGCTACTTTAAGGCATTCTCTTTGCAACTCTGGAGCAGTCCTGGGAGCTGGTCTCACAGGCTTCAATATGAAGAGATACCATGACCACGGCAACTCTTATAAAAGGAAAAACATTTAATTGAGATGTAAAAAATTTACAGTTTCAGACTATTATCTTCATGGTGGGGAGCATGGCAGCTGGGAGTATGGCCGTGTGCAGGCAGACATGGTGCTGGAGAAGGAACTGAGATCCTACATCTTGATCCACAGGCAACAGGAAGTGGTCTGACTCACTGGGTGTGGCTTGACCATATACGAGACCTCAAAGTCCGCCTCCACAGTGACACACTTCCTCCAGCAAGGCCACATCTCCTAATAGTGCCACTCCCTTTGGGGTCCATTTTCTTTCAAACCACCACAGACACGTTCCCTGATAAGCTTTTAGACTGACAAGCAATTCACTTTAACTCTACAGGATTTTTTTGTTTAATCATTTTATTAATCTAAAATGACATAATAAACTTACTTGTCTTTGGCACATTTCAGAACTCTGGTATAGTGCATGTTTTGTATGCATGGGGTCCTGAATTTGCTTTCCAGCAACACATATGCACATGCATGCATACACATAAACACATGCGTACACAGGCATGTACATACATGCACATACATGCACACTACATACAAATTTTCTGAAAGTGATCATTCGTGTATTTAGTATTATTACATATGGAAAGGGTTTTTTTAAAAATTGTTTGCTTAGGAGTGGTTACTCTGTTCTGTCCAGAGAATGATCCACGATAGTCATGTTTTGGTTCTTGAATATGTGAATTTATTAAGTATGTAGCAAGCCCAAATAAAAGACTAAGTATCAGAGATGGAGGGATCTTAAATTGTGTTCTCAGAATCTGCAGCAGAAACCAATTGAGGAAACACGGTTGAGGCAGTCAGCTTGCATTTCCAGTGGAGGTCCCGGGCAGCCGGTGTGATCCGTGGGTCACTTCCAAGTAGAAGAACAAATAGCAGCAGATAAAGATAGCACCATCAAACCCGGCGCTCATAGCATCCACAGAAAGTGACTGGGGAAGCTGAGGCAGTCAGCTGAGGTTCCTGACTGACTGTTCTCCCCATGGATGAACTTCCCATGGCTTCTCTTTCCCACCGTAGGTACTTTTACATCATGGGATGAATAATAGCAGCACCTACTGGAAATGGCTTACCTTCTAGCTGTATTCAGAGACACTGTTTTTATTCTTGGACTGTTTTATCCTCCCTGTCATGGAGTTAGGGGCCACCCGTCTCTAGACAATGGGTCTTTAAGGACAGGAGACAAACTTATTTGGGTTTGGGTTGCGGGTAGCACAGCCTCCCTTCCAGAACCAGCTTCTTTGTGAGTGCAAACAGTAGTCAATAACTTACCAGCCATTAATTAAGATTTGTGTTGCTGGGGGTTGAGCCCAGGGCTTTTTTATAGCCAGACTTTGGTTCCATTTAACCCCCTGCAGCTGACTGAAAGGAGTGTTATAAGGAGACCCAAGATTGGAGAGTGAGCCAGCGAGCGAGCGAGCGAGCGAGCGAGCGAGCGAGCGAGCAAGTGACTGTATGGGCTTTTGCCTGCACTACTTGTGTGCCTGATGTCTGCAGAGGCCAGAAGAGGGCATCAGATCTCCTGGAGTTACAGAAAGGTGTGAGCTGCCATGTGTATGCTGGGAACTGAACCTGGGTCCTCTGGAGAGCAGCCGGTGTTCTTAATCATTGAGCCATCTCTCCAACCCCTTGTCTTGATTTTTTAAATAAAGGGAATTTCCACACCATAATTTCTTATGAAAAATTTCCAATACAAGGAAGTTCAAAGGATTATGCTGTAACTAATGTATTCCTGGCATATAGAACTATAGTTGTTCAATTTTTTATCACTCTCTCCCCATCTGTCTATTCACCTGCCAACACTTCTTACTCTTGTCTTATATTTCAAAAGTAATTTGCAGACACCATTACATTTCTCCTCTGAAGTCTTCCTCCCCTCCTGGTCCTCTCTCAATCCCTGTTTTGTTTAATTTCTCTACTGAATGAGTGATTGACTTTCTTCCTCCTTCTGTGGTGCTGCAGATACAAGACCTTTCTTGTGGTAGGCAAGCACATTACTGCTGGGTGGTATGCCAGCCTGACATATATTTTATAACATATTCCTTTATGATTTTTTTTGAGACAGGGTTTCTTTGTGTAACATCCCTGTCTGTCCTAGAAGTTGCTGTGTAGACCAGGCTGGCCTCAAACTCACAGAGATCTGCCTACTGCTGCTTCCCAAGTTCTAGGATTAAAGACGTGTGCCACCACCACCTGGCTTGCTTTATGATTTTAAAGGTAAAATTTGCATGCAATGAACTGTTCAAACCTTAGATGTATCTTTTCATAAGTTTTAGAAAATGGATGTACTGTGTATGCCCTTATCAAGATACAGAACATTTCACTACCTTAGGAAGTTTGCACAATATGTATTGTTTTGTGAAAGGCTTATTTCAGTGTGTTTGAGGTTCATGTATGTTGTATTTATCAGTACACTAGTATCTGTTAAGAATATGTGTCACGATCCCCGCTCTAAAACCATACGTATAATATGTTTTTCTATACATAAAAACCTATAATAAATTAGGGTACAGTAAGCGATCAATAACAACAATTATAGAACAATTAAACTATGTACTGCATTAGAATTGTCACCGTGATTACTCTTTTATTTTTGGGCCAGTGTTAAACAAAATAAGAGTTACTGAACAAACCCACTCCAATACTGAAATGGGTGATTGTAGCATGAATCTTAAAAGTTCTTATTAATAAAAATCAAACCTGAGGCCAGTTATTGGGGTAAATGCTGGAAGGTCAGAGAGACAGAATAAGCCACAGCTATCTCACCTCGCTGAATCCTCAGCTGGTCTTGTTTCCTCAGACTGGATGCCCCGAGCCCTCATCTAGAATGGGTCTCAGCTGAACTGCTGCTAGAAGCCTGAATGCTTAACCAGGCCAAATGCTTCTCCAGGCCAAATGCTTCTCCAGGCCAAATGCCTCTCCAGGGCAAATGCCTCTCCAGGGCAAATGCCTCTCCAGGGCAAATGCCTCTAGTTTCTGGTCCTCACGCCTTATATACCTTTCTGCTTTCTACCACCACTCCCTGGGATTAAAGGTGTGGCTTTCTGGGATTAAAGGTGTGTATCACCGTGCCTGGCCGTTTCCAATGTGGCCTTGAACTCACAGAGATCCAGAGGGATTTCTGTCTCTGGAATGCTAGGATTAAAGGTGTATGCTACCACTGCCTAACCTCTGTTTCATATTGTGGCTGTCCTGTTCTCTGACCCCAGATAAGTTTATTAGCATACACAATATTTTGGGGAACACAATACTACCACAGGTGATTTGATAGCCAAAATGGCTAAGTGACTAACAGGTATATATGTAATTAGTACACTGGTCAAAGGCATAATTTATGTCCCTGGCAGGAGATTAAGAGCATATGAATTGCTTATTTCTGGAGTTTTCTATATTTAGGGGCTGCAGATAACTGAAACTTCAGAAAGCAAAACCAGATAGAGGAGGACTTTATAGTCATCTGTTTGTGAAGTTACTGTGTATCCCATTATAGGAACACACTGCAGCTCAGTAGTCCATTCTCTGGACGACTAAATTAGTACACAGGTCGCGTAGCCTGCTCTCGTTTATACTAATCCTGGCATGTTGGTGTACACCCATAACCTCAGTACTTGGGAGCTAGAGATGGGAGGGTCAAGAGCTTGAGACCAAGGGCTGGAGAGATGGTGTCTTAGTTAAGGTTTCTATTGCTGTGAAGAGACTCCCATGACCATGGCAACTCTTATAAGGAAAACGTTTAATTGAGGTGGTGGCTTACACTGTCAGAGGTTCAGTCCATTATCATCATGGCAGGGAACATGGTGGCGTGCAGACAGACATGGTGCTGGAGGAGCAGCTGAGAGTCCTACATCTTGCAGACAATAGGAAGTCCACTGAGACACTGGGCAGTATCCTGAGCACAGGAAACCTCAAAGCCTGTCCCCACAGTGACACACTTCCTCCAAAAAGGCCATACCCAATCCAGCAAAGTCACACCTCTTAATAGTGCCACTCCCTATGAGATTATGGGGGCCAATTACATCCAAATTACCACAGATGGCTCAAGCAGTTTAAAGCACTGGTTCCCCTTGCTGAGGTTCTGAGTTTGAGTCCCGGCACCCATTTTTGCCTAGTGACTGCAGAGGTGAGAAGAGGGCATCAGATCCCCTGGAACTGTACTTACAAATGGTTGGAATTGCTACATGGGTGCAATAAAAACCCAAACTAAGACAGAAGTTTGTACCAGGAGTGGGGCAGATAGATTTTTTGGACTTGTGGGGCTAGTATTTTACAAATGTCAATTAGATTAAGTTGGTCAATAGATTCAGTCCATACTGAATCTGTAATTTTTATAGCTCTCCTTTGTGGAAGATAAGTTGAATATATATCATGCCACTGTTTCCTTTGGTTAAATGTAAACACAGATAATATTGTTATTTACATCCATCTTTAAAAGTAGAGTTAGATGTCATCATAATCTAGAGAACCTGGGCATAAGTCTGGAGAGATCTTAAACTATTGTCATTTCTTACAACAACCAATTATTTTTCATAATTTTTAGGTTAAATTAACTTTTTATTTTCATCTAAAACCCCAGAAATGTGCCTGTTGGTTTGAACTGCAAGTTTTCACAGTATCGTCATTTGGCCTTACCTACATGCCTTCTAGTATTATGGTGTTTCTTTAAAATGTGAGATTGCCTTAATGTTAATTAGTTTTTACTTGTTGGGTTTGTGTTGCTGGGGACTGTATTGCTGAGCCTCTTGTGGCCTTTGTGTTAATGTTGAAACACCCTTTGGATACCTTTATAGAATGTTAGTTAGAACGATAGAAAACACAAATAGCTCAGTGAAAAATGAGAAGTAGGAACTACTTCCTGAAAGAAGAAACCACATAGCATTGTGGGTGCTTACAGTCTCACTGGTCCAGAGTGCGTGTACACCCAATCACTTGGACATTGATAACATCAGTGAAGTTTGTTTCTGTATAGTCAAGTCAGTTTTTAGGCCTAACCAAAAAATTACAGCTTGGTCCAGAGTGCGGGTGGGGAGGGGCGATAGAGCCTATGAATTTATGAGATTTGTTAATGTTGTTTTGGCCAGTGTTGCTCATAATACAGCCACTTCTGGTACTGTTGTGCCATCGTTACCTACTAGTACGGTAAAGCACTGGCCACCAACTGCACTCACATTGCAAGGCAGCAATAGACCGTAAAAGACACAGCTTTTTAGCCAGCTGTTGAGTCAAGATGAAACACATCCCAGCTGGACTGCCTGCCCCTGGATGATAGGCTTCCTCTAATTGAGAACTGCACTATGAGTCATGTTTCCATCAGGGAACGCACACCTGTCGATCTCTGGATTTTAGTTTCTGGTCCTGTGTGTTTGTGAGGATGAATCGACATACTCAGATGTTTCAGAGCCTGGTAGATGTTATTTGTACCACACTGTTGTTTTCTCCTCTGTTGTCACAACTCATTTTATAAACTTAAATCTGAGGTCTAATTTTTGTGATTTTTTTTTTTTTATGTTGGCTGCAGAGTTGAACTTGATTGGACTCTCAAGTAGATACATAGGAGAGTTGGGGCACCAGTAGAGACCATCTAGAAGCAAAATAAAATGAGTGACTTTAGCTAGGTGTGGTGGCGCAGTCTTTAATCCCAGCACTTGGGAAGCAGGGGCAGGCGGATCTCAGTGAGTTCGAGGACAGCTTGGTCTACAGAGCGAGTTCCAGGACAGCCAGGACTGCACAGAGAACCCGTCTCAAGAAAACAACAAGTGAGTTGATCAGCTGGAGCAGCAGCTATGGCATCTGCATCTGCATCTTTTGGCTGAGCCCCGCTTGGGCTGGAGTGATACAAAGAGACCTAGCTCCCAGTCGGTGTTACAGGAGAGGAACCCTGAGCCCTGGCAGGGACAGCATTGTGGCCAGCAGTAGGTAGATCTGACCTCTGCTCTGAAGGTTGACACCTCTGTCCCCAAAGCTGTTCACTGTACTGATATCTCAGAAAGTGGTTCATGCCTCTGCTCACAAGCACTGCAGAAATGCAGTTCCCCTGTGTAAACTTAGCTCTCAATGCTGGTGTGCAGTATGTTCTTTAAAACATAAGTTTACATAGTCAACAGGTCCAGCACAGGTCACATGAACATGGTTTGGTTTGGTTTGGTTTGGTTGTGTTCTGTTTTCTTTTAAAAATGTTATTTGGTCAATTCCTTAGATCTCCCCAGCACATTTAAATTTGTATTTTGTTTTGGTGTTACTCTCATAATTTGTATGAGGTGGAGAGAGCCAGGGGTGTTACAATTTAACAAGGCAGAAATTGAGACGTGGCTCCTTCGCTACATAAATTTCCACTTAGCTTTTTGTAGAACTAAGAAAGTTTCATATTTTCTTATGTTTTGTGGTCATTTGATCTATTTGAAGCTTGACCCCCCAAAACCTGAACTATTATTTTCAACCAAGTATTACCAACTCAATTTAATATTGACAGGAGATAAAAAGATACCTGCCTAGAGCATAGTAGGCCGAGAGTGGATTATTCCTAAGTTACTGAAGCCGTGAACAAGACGTCTTTTCGTAGTCAGACCATCGAGTTCGGGAGCTCAGCCTGGAAGCAATGTTGCTGCGCAGCGCTGTCTCGTGAGATATTCGAGCTGCATGCTTATTTGGATTTTCTATCCACAGATTGAACGAAGAGTTTCTTTGGTATAAACTCCCACTTCAGTGGGGGCATTTGTAGCGTTTTTCTTTGAGATTAGAACAGCCACATGGGTTTCATGATTGTATTTTGTTTCTGAGAATTGTATTTGGATCTGTCAAAACGTATCTCAACTAGCCCGCTGTTCTTCAGTGTTTGGCTGACGGTTCCTTTGGTGGAGCTTGGAGGTCTGAGTTCCTCCTTGATCTCACTCATAGCGGCTCTTGTGCTTCTTCACTTTTAATTTTGGATTGAGCACTGGTGCATCTCTGTTACTTCTCTGTAGGCTGCAGGGGTCTCCACCCCCATCTTGTGGGCCTCAGGCTTTGTCTTCTGCCGGCTGATCAGGAACTCTGTTGATTTCTCTCTCTTGTTTCTCTCAGCCCCTCCTTCTAGACTTGCTTTTTTGTGGCTTCTCCATTTATTCAAAAGCACATGAGTTTTAATTATCCAACATTTCTCAGAAGTATGTTTCAGGAGATGCTGATAATTGTGATTCCAGAAACTTATGACTCTAGTTACTTTAATAAAGATAATATTATTAAAACTGTTCTGCATGGGTGGCTACACGTATATGAAATGAAGACCATCCTTTTTTTGTATACTTTTATGCTAGGATTACAGGCCTGTGCCACCACACCTGGCTCCTTTATTTATTTTCTTATTTTTAAAGTACTCACCATTGCAAAAGTATTTACTGGTTTGTTTTTGTTGTTGTGTTTTGGTTTTTTGAGACAAGAGTTTCTCTGTGTAACAGCCCTGGCTATCCTGGAACTCACTCTGTGACCAGGCTGGCCTCGAACTCACAGAGATCCGACTGCCTCTGCCTCTTGAGTACTGGGGTATTTGCTGTTTACCTGGCAAGTGTATAATGAAACTTGATTTAATTAATAGAACGCCAAGATTTGAAATATATGAATCAAAACTAATTACCCTCCAGTCACTGTGCCCTATTCTGAATGCGTTGACATAAAAGGGAACCTGGAACTTGTTACTTTTTATTCCAGATGTCTTTTTGGGAACAACATTTAAGTGACGGAATAATACTTGGTCTAATTGTTCATTTTTTTTTTTTTAAATAAAAGTCTTCTGGGTAAAGCTTGTGATAGATGTTGGTTTTAAATACACGGTGTTGTTACCGTGCGAGAAAGGTTACAAGGCACGACAAAACCCAGTATCAGAGCTTTATTGGTGGTTGGGGGGGGGCAGAAGAAAGCATGGCCAGGCGTGTGGAAGAGATATGTGAGGAGGAGAGAGAGAGTGGGGAGGAGGAGAGAGCAGAAGAGAGGGGAGGAGTCTGTGACCGGCTTTTTAAGGATTTCCCTGCACATGCCCATGTGGGCTTACGGAGCTACGCCACGCATGCACAGATTGCGTAATCACTCAGTGCACGGATGACATAAGACGTAAGACCCCTTGCTTGGCTACTGAACTGCACATGTGCCGCCATGCAGCTGGAGGAGTGGCAGAACCCTAACATTAGAGAATAACTCAAGGCAACAATTAACCTACTGTCCCAGAATAACTTAGGAGAAGAACAGCCATTCAACTAAACAACTCTAGGATGATTTGGATTCTGCTATGCACTTTAATTACTAAAGTAGAATTTAAAAGCTGCAAAAGAAAATAAGAGAAAAAGAGAGAAATAAGAACAGGGACTAGCTGCAATATAAGGAGTCTCTGACATGCCCAGGTGTGTGCGTTGGATCTTCTCATTGACCACCCACAGAATGACAGCAGACTGTCCCACTCAGTGTGGCTGATTACAGGTGACGGAACTGACATTACTTAGGCTTAATTTGAATTGACTAAGGGTACTTGTCCTCATTTCTTTTGAAAGATAAAATTGGAGAGAAGACGGTAGATTCTTGAATTATTTATCATTTCTGATCTCACAGTTATTTCCTAAAATGACTTACTTGTAAGAACCCTCCCCAGGCTCTGCCCAGTGTTCTTTGCAGTGCTCTAACACTTAGTAAGGGCTTTGTTTAGCATTTCAATATCTATGCAGTAGGCTGAGGAAGAAGGAAAGGGCGATTATGAAAATGCCTGCACCCCCGGGGGACGGCAGGGGAAATTTGACTACAGCTGCCTTGCTTACATAATGACTCATCAGGGATGCAAATCAAGATGAAATCTCTACAGATTTCATTTGAGGGTTTATTATTGCTGCAACCCTGGGTTCAAGCTTCAATACTAGACGTAGAGAAGAAGGTTGAACTTACTCATTAAAATCAGCCTGCTAGGCAGGCGGCTCCTCCGTTCCCGCCATGCCACTGTTCCCTGAGCAGTGTACTAAACAACAATACTAATTTTATCAGTTGGTTTCCTAAATATGAAGATCAGCATGAACGAGTTCATTTATGTTGCTCATTCAAAGTCTGTTTTTTGTTTTTGTTTTTGTTTTTTTCTATTTCACCTTCGGCAGTCTTCATTAGGTTCCATCTCCCCAAGGCCCTTGGGAAGGATGTGATTTCTGTGTAGAAAAGGTGGAAAGTTTTCCTCACCCATTGCAAGGTTCATTTCTGATACTCCAGTGAAATAAAAGACAAATTAGCAACAGAAAACCATAAGAATCTATTTCAGACCTAAAACGGAGAGAAAACTGTATGTTTATATTTATAATTGGTGAGGAAAGGGGATTCATAGAAGCACACTTAGACAGAAGTGGAAGTAAGAAGTTCTGTAACTGGGCAAGGTCTGACCTTTTCCAGGCTGGTGTTAGCCTCTGAGGACCCCCTTTCGTCC